>ML789659.1:36419-65628 GCA_009831015.1 Picea engelmannii
TTAAAGGTTTTTTTTTTTTTTTTTCTACACCAAAAATAACTTAGAGTTTATATTCAAACCACTATATGAATTAAGTTTTTGCATATTATATGTTTATATAAAGTATTAAACTTTGTTAAATTAGGGGATATACCAAATAACAAAGATAACTTAGAGTTTATATTCAAACCACTATAATATACATTCAATATGAATTAAGATTTTGCATATTATGTGTTTATATAAAGTATTAAACTTTGTTAAATTTGAGGATATAACAAATAACATTATTATGGAGATAAGAACAATTAGTACATATATTTGTTTTCGTGAAATTGTTTAAATTTTTTTATTATTCAATTTTTTGGTAAATATTTTTTATATTTTCTTTTCAATAAAAACTAGTAGTCTAAATCTATCTCAATTCTCAATTTATCAAGTATCTAAATGATTTGCATTCTAAAAAAGATTTACACTTCAAGAAAGTTAATCTTTCATACTTAATAGATTTAGAATTAAAATGAATATAGATTAATATTTATGTTTCTTTAATCATATCAAAGCATCTACTCAATATAATTTTTCTCTTTGAATTTTTTTCTAATATATAAAGCAGATGGTTCACCAAATTCTTGTAAAGTTTCACACATCAGGAAAAAAAAAACATAGTAATGTCCCTAGATTCAATTCTCAAAATCTCTCAAAATTCTTGTAAACTATTGGATTTTCCAATATGAGGGCAAATAGTGCTAAACTATTGGGCTGGGTTAAAAAAAAAATAGTTTCTTTATAAAATCTTCTCAAAATGTGTTATATAAAAAGTATGTAGAAAAATAAGCACCAACAAAAACTATACACAACTAATTTATAAAAAAAAAATGTCTTCGGTACAATGTGAACATTGGCCATCTTTGTTTTCATGTAGTAGTAGCCATATAATGGGGTCACTAAAATAATGAGAAGAGAAACCATTATTTTTTTGTTTAATTGGCAAGAATCATTTTGAATTGATTGAATTACATGTAAGAATCATTTTAAATTGATGAAATTACACATATAAAATGTTAAACATTACAACCCACAATATAATTACAGTAGAGATATATGCAAGTGTTTAATCTAATTTTACATTGAAAACAACAGTTTCATCAAATTCAATTTTATCTGAAAAATAATAATTTCATCAAATTCAAAATTAAAATTTTGACAAAAATTACTTCACCAAATTATAACAAATTAAAAAAAATCAATAAAATAAAATGGTTAACATTCTTTAATTTTTTAAATCAATATTATGTAATGAAAATCAATATTATATTAATTTTCATTACAGTGAAATCTTCCATAAATTAACATATAATACAATTATCAATATTCCATTACAACATCGATATCACACTAAATTGTAAAGTATATCCGGAAACAATAATTTATTTTTGCTTGTTCACGCTGGAAACAATAATTTAGTTTGGCTTGTTCACATAGAAGAGTTGAAAAGATGGCTTGTCATTAAGCCATCAAACAAGAGGAATATCGGTTATTAAAAGCTGAACCTGTTCGTTGAAAAAGGTTAAAAAAGAGTGGATGCTAGCCAAAATATAGGAATATCGGTTGTTAAAAGCTGAACCTGTTTGTGGAAAAAGGTAAAAAAAGAGTGGATGCTAGCCAAAATATTAGTTAGGAGTAAGCTAATTTGGGAGCAAATAGACTTGTTTTTTTGGTTAAAAATTGGGTTTGAATCCGGCCAGATTTTTACTAATAGTTTGAGCTTTGTATGAATCAAAGTTTTATGCATTTCAAAACTTTAATTTAGAGTTTTGCCTTATTTTAAACCAATCTAAATGTTCAGAAAATTGATCAAAATTCTAGATTAACCAAAAATTTAAACAAACACAACAAAAAAACCTACCAAAAAATCACTCAGATAAAAGATTACTCCCAAAATTAACACACTACTATCCGTTAGTGGAGCCAAATATGTTTTTCTTAAAAATAAAAAGTGAACTCACAATGGTTGGTCACTGTACTATCATGGCCAACAAATTTGACGACATATTTTTTATTTTAAATAAATATATATATATATATATATATATATATATTCATTCATTTAATGCTACCCGCATGCTTATTGATCGCCAAATTTGTTGCATTTATGGAATCCTTATCCTTGCCTTTGGACCCTGGATGTCTGAATTCTGAAGTAGGGTGTTAGTCCACCCGTACCACTGCCATGTCATTTGAAAAAAAAACCATCACTTAACTCTCCGCTTGCAGCCACGTGTAAGGCACCTTAACCAGAAGTCGTCGTCGTCATTCTGTTTGCAGTCTATTTATTTACTATTTTAATCATAATGCTTACGCACGTAAATCAGTCGTCTTTGATTATGCCACGGCACGTAAATTAACTTCTTTAATTACGGCACGGCATGTATCATTTCAAGGCAGAGCTTCCAGAGCTTTTCATTTTTCATTGGTTGTTTGTGGCCAATCAACATAAACGCATGAATCCATTCGTTCCTTTCCATCTGCCCTACCAATTATTTTAGGCCGTAGGCCCCAAGGTTATGCCCCGCTAATCGTTTTCGTGCGGCGGGCTCCAAGGTTTTCGTCCATTTTGTGTTACTTGTTCAGATTCATTGAATATGGATGGCTATCCATTCATGCTTACGCTCGGGTTCAACGAATATCTCTCTTTCTTCTTTCACAAGCGAGCGAAGTTCACGCTATTTATATGGGGGGGATGGATCTGCATTGAACCCAGACAGGCAAACGAAATACTGAATCAGAAATGGCCCCTGCTCTCCTCGGTTTTTCCTTCGCCTCTCCTTTCGAGAAGGCGAAGAATGTGAATGATGTAAAGGAGGGGATGGAGGATAAGAAAGAAGAGGAGATGAGAGAATTGCGACTGATAAACCAGCGCCTCCTACAGCAATTGGAGGAAAGCCGAAGACAGGAGGCGGAGATGAGGGCAGAGCTGGAGGAAACCAGGATCCGCTTTCTTACTGTTCGAGAAGCGGAGGAGCGGCTCTGTACTCAGCTTGGAGAGTTCGAGGCGGAATCTGTGGAACAAGCACGGGCTTACAATCAGGAAATCATTTCTCTCACGCAGCGCCTTAAAGACGCGGAACACCTCATTTCTGCGGCCAATGATGAGCTCCAACGCCGTCGCTGAACGCGTGTATGTGTGATAGTGTGCCATATTTATTTCATTCTTTGCTCTAAACAAAACAGATGGGTTAATGGGTTTGCTTGAGGAAAGCATGTGGTTGCAGCCACAATCGGTGTCAAATAGAAATTGGGAAAAAACAAGAAAATAATGTAATCGATCTGTGAGCTGCATATGTATAGTTTGCATTAATTGTTTGAATCCGGACCCAGCGATCATGTTTGATAGACATATATTGTGAATTAGCAGAGTGACGTCGCTTGTAATTGGCAGAGAGTTGGTCTGTAGATAGATGGGCGTTTAACTGGTCTCATGTTTCGTTTCGTTTTGGTACCTTTGATCCTCTCAGACCATCCACCGCATCACAGATTGACCCCAGAGCGGCTCGAGAAAAGGAACGTTTCTGTAAATCATTATCAACCTAAATTCTAATATATATTTCTTCGTTTTGTTTTCGATTTTATCTTCTTTAGCGACGAAACTGATCGTTCCTGTGTGAAATCTGGACATTTCAGTGATGGGAATATGTTTGTTTCAAATTCAAAGAGAAGGAATGATTTGGTTGTTTGGATTTTAATTCAAGCAAATTCAAAGACAAGGAATGATTTGATTCGCTTGTAGTAGGAGGCACGAGAGGATTTCATCTCTACGCTTTGTAGGCAAAGAGCATTTAAAATCAAAAGCATTTTGAGGAAATATCTATTCACTAAAAGCATTTTGGTTTAAACTTTCTGACTTTTTAACCTTTTTTTGGTTAGAGAATACTCTAAATTATATATTGAGAAATTGCAATTTTACACTAATCAAATAGTGTTTTTAGTGTATAAATAGATTCTGTATTTTTTTAAACCTCACATTCAGAATATGTAATTTCAACTATTGAAATAGAAATTGAAATCTGTAATTCCATCATCTTGTTCATTTTAAACAAAACTCTAAAAAAAAATTCAGAATTTTTAAATTATATCTTCATCAAAAATACATCTTTAAATCATATAAAAAATATCAATAAAAATAAATAGACAAAAATATATGAAAATGATATAAAAAATATTAATAAAATATATAGAAAAGCAAAGCACTTTATTTAAAGCAAGATGAAAAAAAAGTCAAGACTAAGCAACAAAAATAGTGACATTTTACTAATGTTTTAATTTACTATTATAATATTAATGAAAAAAATATTGAAGTTTTAATGAAATATTTTTTTTTTATGAATAGATAATAATAATAATAATTTAATTCAAAAGTTAGATAAAAAAATTGATATATAAGACTCCTTTTTTGTAGGATTAGTTTCTTTTTATTATTGTATCTAGATGTAGAAGAAGAATTATAAAATGAGCTCAATTAAAAATAAAGTAGACTCAATTAAAAATAATAATGAATTATTTTGTATTTACTATTTACTTTAGTACATTTACTATTGCTTTCATATCTACTATTACTATTTACTATTTAGAGTAATAGGAGCATTGATTTCAATGATAATACTATGAAAAATGATTTAGTGCATTAATTAATTGAAGAACAAATGCTACCAAGAAAATTAAATACAATGATAAATGATTTAGAATAATTAGTTTCATTGATTTAATGCAAAATTTCAATGATAATACTATGAAAAATGATTAAGTACATTAATTAATTGAAGAACAAATGCTACTAAAAAAATTAAATACAATGATAAATGATTTAGAATGATAAGTTGCATTGATTTAATGCAAAAAAAACATGATTTAAGTGATGATACAATAAAACATGATTTAGCATAATCAAGTAATAGTATTCATTTTAACAATGATATAGTATAAAACAATAGGGTGCATCGATTTCACTGATAATGATATAACATAAAATCAAGTGAAACACATTTGGTGAAATAGCCATTTTTTGTTGTTTAAATTCCATTTTTGAATGTATAAAATGATATAGCATAAAACAATATGGTGCATTGATTTAAGTGATAATACTATGAAAAATGATTCATAATTGAAGAAATGATAAGAAGGAAATTAATCATCTACATTGATTTCAACTCTGAGATACAACAAATCAAGTGAAATGAATTTAACAATAACATAGTGGAAACAAATTTCAAAACAAATATTATAAGTTGAATTCATGTATTTTGTTTGGTTGTGTGATTTATCTATTAGTATTTTCACATTAAAACAATTATAATATTAAGATATATAAAATGTGAAAAAACTGCTCAATCTGGAAAAACACAAAAGCAAAGAAGAAAGATTGAAATTGATCACCATGTAAATATTTGTAATTTAGTGCATTCTTATTATCATCACATTTTTCATCATTCTACATTGTTACTTTTTATATTCAGCATAGAACTAGTATAGATCCATTTTAACTCCGGATCTAACAAGCTTCTAGAGGGATCAAATCTTTGGAAGTACAAACCTTTGCACCTTGAAAAATTTGATCCTTCTTAATGTTTGATAGATTACTGGTTAAGATGGATCTATGCTGGTTATTATAATATTGATTTACAAATATATTTCAATTTTAATAAAACAATCTTTTTATTATTGTAATAATTTAATGTTAAGACTCTATCCATCTCTAAATTTGAGCCTATAACCTTAATCATTAAACCTACACAAAATATAAATATATATTATATAATATTATTTTATAATTTTAACGTAAAAAAATCAATTATTTGATCTAGTCCCTACTCTTTCAATTAAACATCATTTTTTAACCTACTTCTAATGTAGGCATCTTATACTAACTTTTGCTAATGCACATGATCAAATTTAGTACAGGTTAATATATTTAAATTTTAAATTAAGGAAACGATTACAGGTGCCCATTCCCAGCCAACGCTCTCACCAATGTATTGAGGACAAAGGAACACACCAAACAAGAAGAGAGGAGAGTAAATAATTAGAAAATTTTGTTAGGACATGAAATTTTTAATGCTCAAGAGAATTTTTTTTATTATTTTTTTATCTTGAATTGAATACTAAGACAATAATTTTATGATTTTTTTTTTTCTTAATACTGAATTGAATAATAGGACAACAATTTTATTCTATTGACTTGAATAATAAAATGACAACAATTTTATCCTAGTGAATTGAATAATAAAATTTTATCGTATTGAATTGAATATTAAAACAAAAAAATTATCTTTAATTTATGAAAACCCACTATATGAAATGTATAACATGGAAATGTTTGGGTAATTTTCCTATATATGAAGAAAATTTGATTAAAAATTTATCTTTAATTTATGAAAACCCACTATATGAAATGTATAACATGGAAATGTTTGGGTAATTTTCCTCCAAATATATATGAAGAAAATTTGATTAATATTGAGATATAAAAAACTTAGAATATATTTCAAAGATCAAGGAATTAAGAAGTTAAAACATGATATTATGAAGAAGATTTGATTAATTTTGAAATTTGGTTTTAATTAAAAGCCATTATAAAAGAATTTTTCAAAAAAGATTTTTTCTTAAAGTTAGAAGATGATCTTGAATTCATCTTTGAATGATTTTTCTTTTAGGATTTTTCTCTTTATGGGAGCTTATTGATGCTAGAAGCATTATATTCTAAGTTAGTATAAAAGAGAGTTTTAAACATATTTCTTAAGATGACTAAATATTATGTTTTATTCCACATTTCTTAAAAGAAATACATGTGCCTACACATATATATGATATTATCAATTTTTTTTGAAACATATTGTATGTATTTTCTAATAAAAAATAGTTTTCATTATTTTGCAGATATCTATAGTTTCAAGACAATCTCAATTGATCTTTCAAACAAAATTGTAAATATATATGTAAATGACTTACTCTCTAAAAACTTCAACTTTCTCAATTTGGCTAGTTAGGTAAGGAGAGAAAGTAAAGTGGACTTGATAGTTGTATTATAAATGAAGTAGGCAATGTACTAATATGGAATGATAAAAATAGATAATTGAAAACAAAATGCTCTATTCATTCAACAAAAAAATTAAACTTGTGCATACCTTATTATAATATATTAATGCTCTATTCTTTCCATTTATTATAATATATTATCTAACTACCTTATTGATTATTCGTCACTATCTCTAACACCTGTTTCAATTATTATGCTCCACTCTCTAATAACTATTGCAATTATCATATTCCACTTGTCTTCCCTCGTGTTTTACACCATTCCCTCCCTATTTGAAGTAGAAAGTGTCCGTGTTTGTAAAACCAAATGTGGAAAATGAGTAGTACAATTTTCTTCCGAAAAATGCTTGGCCCATGTGGGAAATTTGTCTTTGTTGCCAACAAGGTACGTGGTGATAATGCCATGGCGAGTGGTATGTGTGCGAATATCCAACAAAGTATCTTGGTACAATGGTGGCTAGAAATTAGTTGCATTTTCCACATTATGAGAAATCGACAAATCTTCTTCAAGCTAGGACAACCCATACTTCTTGAGTTGGGAAGTTTTAATGACTAGATGAATTCCAAGTTGCAATGGAAACTCAAGCCTAAAATAATTTCTCCCAACTATTCTAAAATCTTATAGGGACCATATCTAAGAGGGTGAAGCTTATAATTTTTGTCTCCCTAAAAATACTTCTTAAATGGGGCTAGACTGTAATGGAAATCATACAGGGACTTCACATGTTCTTGGTTTTGTTGTAGAGCACTGTAAACATGCAAATGAATATGTTTCAATGTGCTAACAAAAGTTTTGACATGTCACTGAGATGTGAGTTACTGCAGAGAATTAGGTTGCAACAAGGTTGCTAAAAATTCAAATGGTGTCATTGGTTAAACATTGTAAAACACTTGAAAAGGAGAATAATTGGTTATTGAATGAATGAATCTATTATACAATGCTAAACACTATGTAGTGATAAACAATATGAATTGGAACAAGGTACTATTGAATAGTTTGGTTTACCCATCAATTTGGGGTGAAATGCAATGGAAAATTATAATTTGCATTGTATTAGTTGCTAGAGTTCTATACAAAAATGATTGATAAAATGGGCATCATGATTAGAAAAACCCAAGCTAGGGAGCCCAAAGTAGGCCCACACATGACCAAAAAAAAATGCAACCTACTGAGTCGTAGTGTGTCTATTCTAGGGTATAACTAAAGCCATTTTGGAGAAGTGGCAAGAAAAAACAAACACATAATCATGCTTCTAGAGAGTTGTAGGAAGGCATGAAATAAAATCCATAGAAGTATCGTCCCATGAATGAGTGGGAATGGGTAGTAGAAAATATAGCCCAATCTTATGGTTTATTGGCTTATTCTATCTACATAAAGCAAAACATCTAACAACCTCATGGACTTGGTCTTCCATTGAAGGCCAAAAGAATTTTTTTTGCAAATGGAGTGTTTTATGAGTGTTAAAGTTGTAACATCTCGATTTGGCCCTCTTGAATATTGTAAGTATTTCATTTCTACAATAAATAAATAAATAACCAAGGCCAATTGAGCATGAGCGCTTAAAGGGGTTATGAAACCACAAGAAGGAAAATGTGAGGGGTTCTAAGGGGGGTTTATGCCTAAAAACATCTACCTTGTGTTACCTTGAACCTTCTGTTGAACTTATGCTTATACTGAGAGGGGGAGATGAATCAATATAAGATAATTTTTACTTTATTTAACCATTCATCGGTCACTTAGTTGAGAAACAATAATTAATATAAACTCAAATCATAATGCACAAAGTTTAATATGGAAAAGCAATCGGGAGAAAACCATAAAATTGTCTTTATAAATGTCTGTAGGAACCAACCTATTGTTACAAATATTGTAGGCACCAACCTACTGGAAACACCAATCTCCTTAACAAAGCACCAACTCAGTTAGATGTAGGCACCTGCCTACTAGAGATACCAATCTCCTCAACTGAGCACCAACTCAATGACACATGTAGGCACCAACCTACTGGAGACACTGGCACAGGGGCAGACCCAGGGTTCAACGCTTCAGCAATGCACCAACAAAACCCTAACTATCGGCCCTTTCAACAACACCTGTGAAGCAGATGAAGTCTCACCCGAGGCAGAGGCAGGGGGGGTTGCAGGCCTCAGATGTCTGCAACCTAGCCAGGACACAGATCTGTGATTATAATACGTTAACAGAGCACTTAGCAGTTAGCATTCATCGATATTTAACTCTTATTCACATCACAGGTCAAAACCCTAGTTACAGAGCAGCGCAGTATTCAACAAGATATAATACATCTAGCACTTTAGCACATAGAAATAGGTCAAATCTAGCATTCGTTCACATTACTAAGAACTGAGTTATTATATCAGATGCATCTAACATATATCATTGCACTAAGCATACATCACATCAATAACATATCAACTATAATGCACAAAGAAACCACAACATAGGATATACGTGGTTCACCCTAGTATGGGGATACGTCCACCAACTCTTCTCTTATTTATTGTCTTCTCTCAATATTCTACAAGCACAGAGCCACAAGAACCTACTCCGCATAGGACAGGAGATCTGTGCGCACCTCGCCAGATCCTCCTTCCCCGATCTAGGTTTAAGCACAAAGCCTTCTTACAATCTGCACACAAGCTTCTTACAATCACTTGCACTTAGCTCTGCAAGTTCTTAACACACAGTATGCACAAAGCCTCTAGCTTCGCACTAAGTCGATTCTAGGTCTCTTCACTTAGCACACTGGCCCCTTCTTACATCACCTAACTATCTATTTATACATTACAAAATGGGCCTAAACATGGGTTAACCCATGGGCCAACATCCCATACACGTTACATAAACCCTAAACCCAAAAATGCCCTAAGACGGGGCCAAGATCTTGTGATCTCCACCTCTCCTTCCGCTTTGCCTTCGACCAACCTGTCAAAGTCCCAAAAATGGTCAAACACGACTAAGGTTCTCCAAAACTTGGTCAAGGGCCAACAAGCCCCCAACACTCACCTATGACTCATCCCAAGTCACTCTGATCTGGGTAACTCTGCCTCAAATGCCTCGAGCTTGGCTCGAGCTGCTTCAACCTGTTACTTCGCCAGAGCCTCCTGCTCAGCGAACTCATGAATGAACTTCTCGGTAACAGGTCCTTCCAATCGTTGTTCAACTGAGGTGACTAATTTTTCTAGCTATGCCCCTTGTCCTTCGATCTCCTCAAAAAGTATGCAAACTGCATCCTGCATTGACTGAAGTCGTTGGGTTACTTGCATGACCTTGTTCTGAATGGAATGGGCTTGTTGCTGAACTATGCGTTGTTCTTGGGCTCTTTTCATCCTCTCGACTAGTGATAGTAGCTTCAACTGCACTTGCACTATTGTTGCTTATTGCTTTGCCTCCTGGAGCTGTGACTCTAGTGTCCTGAGCTCAGGGTCCTTTGCAAGGCACTCATAGGTCTACGCACTTCGACTGTTGAGTTGTTTGCATTCCAAGGCTAATGCATTGATTCTCTCAACTACGCTCCTCGTAGTTTCTTCTATTCGATCTCGCACTTCCTACGGAGTGCTTGACACTGCTTGTAATTCCACTTCGGCTATCCTCTGTTGGAGCTGCTGAATGGCTTCGGCAAGCTTCCTTGCTTGTCTTTCTATTGGGTCTTCTTCCATCTGTTCTAAGCCCGTCACAGAGCGAAGTGCTCTAGTGACTGCTTCTTTAAATTCAATCTGCTTTGCGAGCAGTTGTTCCTTCTCCTTCTACATCTGCGCTCTATCCTCTGCAAACTTGGCTTGGATGTCATCTTTTTTCTGTTGTGCAACCCGACGTTGTTCTTTGGATTCCTCTTTGGCTTTCTTTAAGGCCTCTGTAGCCTGTTCCTTTTCTTCCTGGGTACAACGAAGGTGAGCTTCGGTCGCATCTGTTATTTGGCGGAGTTGGGCAGGTTCGTCTCCCAACTCTGTTCCTTCTTATGACAGGGGCACAATAGAAACTGCGCAACTGGAGTGGAGGGATTGATGTACCCCTTTCAACACTGCATCAATTCTTTCATACATGGTCTCTTGTTTGGCTTCATTGCACTGTAAGATATCTTCTGAGGTATCTGACACAGTGGCGATGATGAAATCTATGTCATCCATCATGAGCACAGTCTGCATCCTTGGTTTAGTAGCTTTGGACTTCTTCCGAGATGTAGGTTTCATGGGGGGAAAATTTATTTTCTTGGAGGTCTCAGCTTCGTCAATAGGGTCCCTAGGCAGTGTTACTTCGCCTTGTTTATGCTCATCTTATTCTCCTTTGTCTTCTTCTTTGTCTATTTCATCATCACCTCCCCCTTCAGGTGAGTCTAGAGCAGTCTCTTATGATGTGTTGTTCAGCTTCTGCACCTCTTCCTTTTTCTTCCTTCCGCTATTGTTGGGTGCATCATACTCTTTGTGAGTGACTAGAGGAATTATGATTAGGTTAGGGTAGGACAGTTCTGCCTGGTCGACTGGTACAAGGAGCTCTGCAGGCCACTCCTTAGTTATTTCTTCCATGTTCTCCTCGGTGATCTTTTCATAAGATTGGAGCTCTTCTTTATGTTCGTCTCCTCGCACAATCATATAAATAAAATGTCTATCTGCGCGGAACTTCAAAAATGGTCTAAACCTGTGCAAAGTATTCGGTTTCATGCAAGGGGAAGACTCAATATCCCTCTTCAACTACATGTAATAGGTGTGTAGCGCCATGTTTGACTGTCATTGTTTAGCCATGTCGCTCGAATACCAGAGCATGGTGAAATTCACAGCTAAGGGTTGTGATGGCTCAATCTTAGGGAAGGTCACACCTTTCGGCATCTCCCAAGAAATGAAGGTGACGAGGATCAACAACCAACTAAAATGGAACTCATAGCCCTGATCCTGGGCTTCACAACAGTCTTTCTCCAACTGGTTGATGAGGAAGCTCGCCCAGTTCATTTGTATCCCTTCCACACATTTTCTTGCGAGATCGACGACAAACCCCGTGACCTACGTAGGTCTGTTCTTCCTTACTAGCTTACCAGCAATCAACTGGCAGGCTAGGTGCACTGCGCCATTCTGGATGGAGGCTACCTTATAGCCCTGCTTCCCCTTTTCCACATCGCCATATGTGTCTTTGATTGTCTATGCCAGGGTGTGATCTGCAGCCTTCCCTAGGTAAAATTCTTGTGGGTCTGGTCCTTGCATGCTTAGTCCAGTGATCCAATGGATCAACACTAGATCGACTATGATACACTTGTCCAGTCACAGATAACCACCATGGAAGCATGACAAAAGGAGCTTAACGCACATGTTAACCTCCTTGTGCCTTCCAAAGTGGGGTATCTTCATTACGTTCAGGATGGTGGACCTCGTGATGTCCATGGTCCATGGCTGGGGGATGATCTTCGACTTCTTCCCCTTTGTCTTGGTCAAATATTTGTATGGTGCAAGCATGTCATAGTTCATACGGTATCCTGAGTTATAGTCGTTGATCTTCAATGTCATAATCCTCTCCAACTGCGGTCTGACTGCGTGTATCCCCTTCTAGAGGTACGTAGTGATGACTATGTAGTTGAAGTCCCTCGGGACACTGTCATGACTCACCGCGATAGCCAGAGGCAGGATGTAGTCAGGTAGGATAGATGGTATGAGCTTCACATTCTCTAAGTCATCACTATGCTTCGTTAGTTTCTCTATCGCAGCTCGGGATGGTCCAGATCCACGAGCAGTCGACGGGGATGCTTTCACTCCTCTCGTCGACGACGCTTGGATGCCTACGGACATCACCTACTTGACCATGAGATCTATTAGGATCTCTTCGTCTCTCTTCGACGATTTTTTCCACTACGCTAATTTTATCTGACATGCACACTCGAGATCTAATATCTCAGGTCGGTGAACAACACTCAATGTAACAGAACGGATGGTGAGGTCTCAATAATCACTGCACGAAAGCAACTAGTTCTATGTGGGCTTGGATAATCACAATTGGAAAAAGTGTTCTCGGTGCAACGCTCGACGGGATAAATAGACAACGTCGTAACAGACTCTTCCAATGGGCAGAAATGCCTCAATCAAATGCAATTCCATTCGTTATGGCACAGTCCCAACGGTCCAATGACAATAATTGTGTTTCTGGTCATTCTAGAGTGTCATTCTAACGGTCAAAACGCCTCCAACAGGCATATTGCTTTGTCGTGGCAAAGTGTCAATCTTCGTTGTTCTGATATCTCGGTGAAGTTCCAGTTCTGCAAACCTTCTTTATGCGAAGTCCTCTTTGGTACTTCCTGTAACTTTTCTAACTTTTTTTTCTTCTTGTTGAGCTTTCTGGCTTTCTTTCATGTAATCTAGGTCATTGGTTTCCTCTTTCCATTATCGTTATTATCTCCTCTTGGCATGGTAACTTCGCACTGTGGAGGGTCTTACATAGGGTTCAAGGGTAATACTTCTTCTCTTTTTGGGGTAGCTGCTCTACTCTCTTGTACAAATAGGTGTTCCAAGTCTTCATGTGTTCTTTCAGCTTCGACGTCCAAATATTTGGTCCTTAGTAGTTGTGCCTGGTCCTCTTGTTCTTTCAATAAGTGTGTTATTCTCCTAGCCATGAAATCTCTTAGTTATTGCTTTTTATGTTCTAGATCCTCCTCTTCTTGTTTCCTTCGTCTCTGATCTTTCTCAATCCAGGTTTTTCCTAGCAAAATAACAAATGGGTCGTTGTTCTCAACAAATTTAATGATCTCAAATTCTTCTTCTGTCGAAGTGTCATGAGCACTCATAGGTATCTGGGTAAGTCTTCCACATAAGGTTATTAGCTTTCCTCTAAATAATCCTATTCCTCTGAATGACGGAATCATAGCAGGCTTTCCCAAAATTTCTCAAGTTCTTTCTGTCGTGATATTCATCTGGGTTTCCTCATTTAGAACACAGCCTATGTCGAAGTCTCCTATTCTTGTTTCTATGCACTCTTTCTCTTTTAATATCTCTGATAAGTTGATATCTCTGTGATCGTTCAATGTTTCTTTCATCTGTAATAATACAGTGTCTGATTCTTTCTAGGGTTCTATCATATCCTTAGTTTCTTGGCCTGTCTCATAGTTTTCTTGGCTCATATTCATCTTTTCAACTTTGGCAATCATTCTAGGGCAGTCCAAAACTTCATGTCCAATAGCCTTACAAAAAGGCAAATAGGACCTCTACCAGGGAATTCCTTAGCAAGATGTCCCGGTCTTCTGCAACTATAACAAAGATTTAACCCTCTCTCCCTCTTGAACGATCCCCAACCTTTCATGTACTACGCACTGGGATCACAGTGGTGGGTCTGAAAAAAAATATTTATAGGATCTTGCATCCATTTGTTAGTCCAACAATTCTTTCTATGCATAGGAATAACATATATTTCATTATTTCTATCGGATCTATTCATATCAAATCTTCTTTCTTCTAGTTGTACCCTAGTTTTCAAACTAGGACCAAATCTACTAAACATACCTAGATCCATTCTTTCGAAATAAAAAATTTCACTTATCTTACCTTTATTAGAGAACAAAGCTTCAATATCTTACCTCTTTTTTCTTCAGATCAGACTTATGTTCTTAGCAAAGAGCTTCGTAAGTCAAGTAGAATACTGCGAACTAAAGCAACAAACCTACGCACAAAGCTCTCTTTTCTTCAGTTCCTAGCAATCACAGTTTCAAGTCCCGGCAACGGAACCATTTGTTGGCACAGGGGCAAACCCAGGGTTCAACACTTCAATAACGCACCAACAAAACCCTAACTACCAACCCTTTTGGCAACACCTGTGAAGCAGATGAAGTCTCACCCGAGGTAGAGGCAGGGGGGTTGGAGGACTCAGATGTCTGCAACCTAGCTGGGACACAAATATGTGATTATAATACTTTAACAGAGCACTTAGAAGTTAACATTCATCAGTATTTAACTCTTATTCACATCGCAGATTGAAACCCTAGTTACAGAGCATCACATTATTCAACAATATCTAATACATCCAACACTTTAGCACATAGAAATAGGTCAGATCTAGAATTCATTCACATTACTAAGCACTAAGCTATTATATCAGATGCATCTAACATATATCATTGCACTTAGCATACATCACATTAATAACATATCAACTATAATGCACAAAACAACCACAACACAGGATATACATGGTTCACCCCAGTGTGGGGCTACGTCCACCAACTCTTCTCTTATTTATTGTCTTCTTTCAATCTTCTAAAAGCATAGAGCCACAAGAACCTACTCTTCATAGGACAGGAAATCTGCGTGCACCTCGCCAGATCCCCCTTCCCCGAGCTAGGTTTAAGAACAAAGCCTTCTTACAATCTGCACACAAGCTTCTTACAATCACTTGCACTTAGCTCTACAAGTTATTAACACACAGTATGCACAAAACCTCTAGCTTCGCACTAAGCCAATTCTAATAGGTCTCTTCACTTAAGCACATTGGCCCCTTCTTACATCGCCTAGCTATCTATTTATACATTACAAAATGGGCCTAAACATGGGTAAACTCATGGGCCGACATCCCATACCTGTTACATAAACCCTAAACCCAAAAATGCCCTAAGACGGGGTCGAGATCCCGCGATCTCTGCCTCTCCTTGCGCTCTGCCTTCGACCAGCCTGTTGAAGTCCAAAAAATGGTCAATGCCCAGGTACAGGTCCTATTTGTCTTTGTTGTAAATCTATTGATCACGAGGTTGAGGATTTCCCAAGGATGATTGCTAAAGTTGAAAAGATGAACACGAGACAAGAAATCTCTGAAGAAAGTCAAGAGTCTAAGAGAATGTTGGGAAATTATAAACAAAAAGAGTAAGAGACTATGTTAATACAGTTAAAAGAAGTAATGGATGATCACAGAGACATCAATTTACTAGAGATCTTGAAAGAAAAACAACACATATTTACAAGAATAGAAGACTTCGACATAGATTGTGTATTGGATGAAGAAAAACATGTGAATGTTATGCCAGAAAGCACTTGGGAATTTTTTGAAAAGCCTGCTATGGTACCTTCTTTGGGAAGGATATGATTGTTTAAAAGAAAGATGATAACCCTATGTGGAAGAGTTACTAATATACCTATGATTGCTCATGAAACATCGACTGAAAAAGAATTTGAAGTCATTAAATTTGTTGAGAACAACACCCCCTTTCCACTTTTATTAGGTAAGACTTGGATTGAAAAGGATCAGATCAGAAGGAAAGTAGAGGAGGAAGCTACAGAACATAAAAAGAAAGAACTAATGGACCTCGTAACCAGAAAAATAGAGCGACTAATAGAAGAACAAGAGGATAAGTCGAAGCAACAGAGGGTTAGAGAATTAGCTGTCGAAGTTGAAAGAACACAGGAAGGCTTGAAGAACCTGTCCATGCAAGAAAGAAGAATACCTACCCTGGAGTTAATAAGAGAAGCGGTATTACCATTGAACCCTTTGAAAGAACATCAACAGTGCGAAGTTACTACGCTGAGAGAAGATAAGAATAAGAATGGGAAGAGGATTCCAGAAATGGTTAGAGAAGCTCAGATCATAGGAAAAAAGGCAAGAAATCTTAGTAAGAAGAAAGCCAAATTAGAAAAAATACAAGCAGTTCCAGAGAAGACTTCGTAGGAGGCAGGCTTGCAGGCCCTGCACCTCGCTGGAACAACAGAACCACACATAATGTAACTTTTCCACTGAGAAGCTATATGACCGTTGGAGGCACCCTGACCGTTAGAATGATGCCCCGAAACGGCTAGAAAACACAGTTATGAGAAAATGGACCGTTGAGACCACGCCACAACGGATGAATTCGCATTGATGGACGCATTCCTGCCCATTGGAGGAATTTGTTATGACACTTGTGTATTTAACCCGTCGGACGCTGCGCCGCGACCACTTTTTGTCACCTGTGAATATCCAAGCTAACAAAGAATCCATTGTATCACGTTGTGCTTTCTAGACCTCACCATCTGTTTGTTTACCTCGCTTGTCCGTTCGCCTAACTGATATATTTGGTTACAAGTGTGAATGTTGGGTGAACCTAGTGCGTTAGAGAAGTTTGTGGAGGAGATTCTCGTGGAGCTCATGGATGAGAGAGTTATGTCTATAGGAATACAGGCATCGTCGAATGGCGGACTGCAAGCATCCCTCTCGACTGGACATCATTCTAGTCGTGCTACTGAGAAACGAAGCAATCACCACGATGATATGGATAACGCGAAGCAGATGCCATTGGTCTTGCCAGAGTACATACCGCCTTTGGCTGGCGTGGTTAACCGCGAAAGTATCCCTCGTGACTTTGAGTATACATTGATCACTATGTACATCCCGAAGGGGATATGTGTAGTTGGACCTCAGTTAAAACAAATCCCTGCCTTGAAGAACAACGACTTTAATCTCAACGATAGAAAGAACTATGCCATGCTCGTGCCCCATAGATATTTGATGAGGACGACTGGGAAGAATCCACGCATAGTTTCCCAGTCGTGGATTAAGGAGTTGATGTAGTCAACGATCCTGAATGTAATGAAGATTCCTCACTTTGGTCGACATCAGGAGGTTAATGATTGCGTTAAACTCCTCTTATCGTGCTACCATGGATGGTATATGTGGCTCTATAGGCGCATTACTATGGATCTGGCACTGATCCACTTGATTACAGGGCTGAGCATGTAGGGACCGGACCCTCAGCAGTTCTACCGAGGGAAGCCTTCAGATTGCTCCTCGACACAACGCATAAAGGAGGATTATGGAGATGTAGAAAAGGGAAAGCGAGGCTACAAGGTAACCTCTATCTAGGATGGTGCAGTGTGCCTAGATTGTCATCTTATAGCTGGCAAACTCATCAGAAAGAACCATCCCACACAAGTTACAGGATTCGTAGTGGACCTCGTAGGAAAGTGTGTGGAGGGGATGCAAATGAACTAGACGAGTTACCTCGTCAACGAGTTCGAGAAGGAATTTCGTGAAGCGTAGGACCAGGGCTATGAATTTCATTTCAGTTGGTTACTGGTATTGATCGCATTTGTTGCTTGGCAGATGCCGGAAGGAGTGACATTTCCAGAAGTTGAACCATCAGAGTCGTTGGCCGCGAGGTTCTCCACCTTATGGTATACAAATGACATGTCGAATCAGTGGCAGTCAAACATTGTCTTCCATGCCTACTACCATCAGCTGAATCATGCTATTGAGGCATTTGCATGCATGACACCGAACACATTGCACCAGTACAGGTCGCTAGAGAAGTTTTGTGCAGATCAACACTTTATTTATATCAATGTGCGTAGGGATGAAAGCAAGGAGGAGTTGTAGTCCTATTATAAACTAACCGACGAGGATATCGAGGAGATCACAAAATAATGGCCGATAGAGTTCCTTGTACCAGTTGACGATGCAGAACTCTCCGACCCCGATATCATTGGAAGCCCCTTGGTCACCTGGGTCGAGCATGTCGAGCAAAGCAGCGCAAAGAAGAAAAAGAAAAAGGAGGAAGTATAGAACATAAACACTGATGAGGAGGACACCGCCTCATAAGATAGTAGGCCTGAATCACCTGCAGGGGGAGGGGATGAAGTAAATCAAGAAAGAGGAGGGGAAGAAGGAGAAAAGCAAGGAAAAGGCGAAGTTACACTGCTGAAGGATCCCCTTATCGAGGCCAAAACATCGAAGAAAATGAAGGGTTCTCTGCAGAAACACTCAGCAAGAAAGAAGACATGCGCCAATAAGCCCAAGATGAAGTCCACGCTCACAGAAGACGATGTCGATCTAATCATCGCAATCGTGGAGGATGCTTCAGAGGATATCTTGCAACGTTATGGAGCAAAGTAGGAGATGTTGTACAAAAGAATAGAGAAGGAGTTGAAGGAGATACAACAAGCCATCCATTTGAGCCGCGCAATACCTACTGCAACTTCTTCCTCCAAGATTGGAGAATTGGGGGACGAGATCACCCAATTATGAAGACTAGCATATGCAACAGAGGCTCGGCTTCAGTGAGTCCAAGAAGAAAAGGAGCAGGCTACAAAAGCCTTGAAGTAAGAAAAGGAGGAGGTCATGGAGCAACTTCGAGTTTCACAGTCCTATGTAAATGCCTACGAGAAGGAGAAAGATGAAATTCGGGCGATGTTTGAGGAGGACAATGCAAAGATACAGAAAGAAAAAGACCAGCTGCTCGTAGAGAAAACTGTGGTCAAATAAGTGGTGACTAAAGCACTTCACTCTGTGTCGATCTTGGCACAAGAGGAACTAGAGTCAGTGGATATGAAAGTGGGGAAGCTCGTCAAAGCCATTCAGCAGCTTCAAGCACAGATAACGAAGTTAGAGCTCCAAGCAGTGTTGAGCACTCCGCAAGAAGTGTGTGACCAAAGGGAGGAAGTTGCTAAGAGTGCAGTTGGAAGGATCAAGACCCTCACCTTAGAATGTAAGCAGTTCAATGATCAAAGTGCACAGACCTATGAATGCCTTGCAGAAGATTCGGAGCTGAGGAAACTGGAAGCACAACTCTAGGAGGTGCAGAAGCAGGCATCCATCGTGCAAGCGCAAATGAAGCTACTCACTACAGTTGAGCGAATGAAGAGATCACAGGAGCAGTGCACAGTCCAACAATAGATTACTGCCATCCAGAGCAGAGTCATGGAAGTTACACAGAGACTACAGCCGATGCAGAACGAAGCCTGCACGATTTTTGAGGAGACTGAAGGACAAGGCTCACAGCGGGATCAAATGCTTACGACAGTGGAACAACGCTTGGAAGGGCCTGTTACAGAGCAATTGATTCAGGAGTTCGTCGAGCAGGAGGTTCTGGCAAAGCAACAAGTCGAGGAAGCTCAAGCTAAGCTCGAGGCCTTTGAAGGAGCGTTGCCCAGATCTGAGTGACTCGGGACGAGTGACAGGTGAGTGTTAGGGGCATGTTCGCCCTTGACCAAGTTTTGAGGAAATATTGGTCGTGTTTGACCACTTTTGGGACTTCAATAGGTTGGTCGAAGATGGAGCGCCCAGGCGAAGCAGAGATCACGGGATCTCACTCATTTTGCGGACTTGTGGACCCAGCTAAGGGTTTACTAGGGTTTATGTAATGGGTTATGGGATGTCAGCCCATAGGTTTACCCATGTTTAGACAATTTTGTAAAAGTATATATAAGAAGGAATGTAATGTAGAAAGTAGTAGAATCTTAGTGCAAACAAAGTAAGAAGTCTGGTTGGTTGGCTATGTGCTTGATATGTTAGTAAGGCTCCGTGCTAATAAGGAGTTGGCTATGTGCCTTGACCTGATTTTGGGAAGGAGGATCTGGTGCGCAACGCACAGGTCTCCTGTCCTCTGCAGAATTTGGCTTTGTGGCTTTATGCACAGGAGCAGATGAATGTAAGAAAATTGAACACTAATAAAGAAGAAGAAGTCGTTGGTGGATGTAGCCCCACACTGGGGTGAACCACGTATATCCTGTGTCTTGATGAGCCTTGTGCGATGTGCATTATGCTATTTATGTTATTATAATGTATGATGAATGCATCTGATGTTGTTGTTTAGTGATTAATGGTATTAAAGATTAATGAAAGCTAGATCTGAGCTAATGTTATGTGTTGAATGATTGTAAGTGCTTGATCTTGATTGTTACTACGCTAATCAATAATAAGGGTTAATCTGCGATGTGAATGAGACTCATAATCTAATGCATATTGTTGGCTAAGTGTTATGTTAAGTGTTGTAATCACATATATGTGTCCCAGCTTGGTTGTAGACACATGAGTCTTACAAACCCCTCTGCCTCTACCTCAGGTGAGACTTCATATGCTTCACAGGTGTTACCGAAAGAGCTGGTAGTTAGGGTTTTGTTGGTGCGTTGTTGAAGCGTTGAACCCTGGGTATGCCTCTGTGCCAATACGCATCAAGGCATGTTTCCTCCTAGCATACAGAAGGATAAATGAAATTTTTGTTTGTCGTGAGACTCTTAGAGGGAAAAGGAAAGGGTGGATCTCGAGGTACAATGTTATTACTTTTCTCACTGACACAACTTGTGGCCTACGCATGGCCCGACCCAGTACTAGGAGAACAAGATTCCACCACCTATTTAAGTGTGACGTTGGTAAGCCTATTATTTAGGTCTACTGACGAGGTTGTACCATGGTTCTTACGTATGCAATCATAAAGTATGCGGTACGTGTCATCCTCCATGAAAAGACCCTCCCTAACCCAGAGTTCGTCTTCGTCAACCCATGAGGTGTCTAGGTGGCCAACCACGCTGTCACTACATAGGCCTGTCATACTGCTGAGAGAACACTTGTGTGCCTACACATCCTCCATCCTAGTCCTGACAAATCCTCAAAACCTCTTGCATGTAGTCTCTTTCGTAACTATTTTTAATAAGAAAACAATTATTATTAAGCGTCTACATTCATCAATCATCTTTATTTACGCCATCGCATCGATCATATCGACTGTAGAATCTTATTTAGATTCTTCGGATATTCTTGTTTAACCGAAAACATATCCACTTCATCGTACAAATTATCCAGCGCTTGACTTCATTGCTGGGCCGGCAGTGGGCCCCCCCAAGGGTTCATTGAATGTGGACATCTGCCAATCCCTTTACAGACGTGTGCGTTGAACCTGGACAGTCTAGCGAAATAAACTTTACATTGTCGCTTAAACTATTTTCCGAAATACAAAATATGCAATTGTTTCTATACAAATTAAACTATTTTCCGAAAGTTCCTATTACGTCATGCAAACTCAATAAGAGAGGCGCACATGTCCGTTACTTTAAGTCGTTTAGGTTCATTGGATGTGGACAACTATGAATCCCTTGTATTCAATTGGTAATTCTCATCTTCTTTCAGGAAGGGAGAGCTATTTTATTTCTATATATAGAGAATTAGATGTGCGTTGAATCTGGACAGGCCAACGAACTAAACTTTGCATTGCATTGACAGTGAATAAGAGATAGATTGTGAGTGTAGAATAGCAGTTGAGAAATGGCTCCTGCTTTCCTGGGTTTCTCCTTCGCATCTCCTTTAGAGAAGCCAGGGCCGAAGACGAAGGCCAGGATTGTGAATGATGTAAATGAGGGTGTGCAGGATAAGAAAGAAGAGGAGACGAGGGAATTGAGATTGATAAACAAGCGCCTCCTACAGCAATTGGAGGAGAGCCGAAGGCAAGAGGCGGAACTGCGGGCCGAGCTGGAGGAATTCAGGATCCGCCTTCTCACTGTTCGAGAAGCAGAGGAGAGACTCTGTACTCAGCTTGGAGAGTTCGAGGCGGAATCTGTGGAACAAGCGCAGGCTTACAATCAGGAGATCATTTCTCTGACGCATCGCCTCAATCACGCGGAGCACCTTCTTTCTGCGGCCAATGAAGAGCTCCAACGCCGTCGCTGAATGTATGTGTGATAGTGTTATTATTTCGTTCTTTGCTCTAAACAAACCAGATGCGTTAATGGGCTGGCTCGAGAAATCCATGGGGTTGCAGCCACAAGAAAGATGCGTTGATGGGCTGGCTTGAGAAATCCATGTAGTTGCAGCCACAAGAGCGTAATCTTATGTGACCGATCAGAGAGCTTGCGAATTAATAGGCATTAACTGTTTGATTCCCGACCCAGCTATCATGGTTGATAGACATATATTGTGAATTAGCAGAGTGACGTCGCTTGTAATTGACAGAGAGTTGGTTTGTACTGATGTTTCGTTTTGGTAACCTTTAATCCTCTCAGAGCATCACGTCCCTAACAGATTGACCCCACTGCAGCTCGGCAAAAGGAAAGTTTTGTCAGATCGTTTGTAAATTATTATCATCCTAAATTCTAATATATTTTTCTTCGATTTGTTTTCAGTGTTTTCGTCCTTACCAACGAAGTTGATGGCTCCAATGTGAAATGAATACATTTCAGTGATGGGAATCTGTATGTTTGGATTTTAATTTAAGCAAAATCAAAGATAATCAATGATTTGATTGTGGTGTAGCAGAGATACGAGAGGAATTCCTTTGTACAGCAAGAGAATTAAAGTCAAAAATATGTTGGATCCGGGCAAAGAAATATTTCACGCCTATATCGATTTCTAAAGAAATACATTCACGTGATGTTGTAAAATCATTTTTATTTACATATCTATCATTTTATTTTTTGGGGTTATGTTAAATGTTTTATGAAATGAGGAACATTCTGGTGAGAAATTGTTAGATTTTTAGATTTGAGTGAATACATAGATTGGAGTGATTATTTCTGTATAATTTGAATATCCTAGAGGTTTTTCAACATGTTGAATTCATTTCTGCATTCGAACAACAAACTCACAATTTGACACATTGATTTATGTATCTCTCACACAGTCACTATACATTGCACTCACACCTCTATGGGTATGCTTGTATATATAACATCTATCACTCATTTACACATAGTGATCATGAATAGATGACATAGTTACACGAATAGTTAATAAATAGATTGCATGCATGCGCATTAACATCACATCACTGCATGCATGTGCATATGACCGCATGGGGAAATTCGTTGGCATGTTTCCAACAATATCCATCTTGACAACAATTTACTTAATATATCATGTCCTTAATTAATTCATCACCTTTTCTGCAAGCCAAGAGAAGCCAAACACCATCACAACTACACAACTTTTCTGACAATATCGTTACGTGAACATGCCTGCATGATTCACTCCAGCATGGACCATTCTGTCTCCATCAATAACCTGTCTAATAAACCGATGCACTTGTCCAAAT
Organism: Picea engelmannii; assembly: GCA_009831015.1. Classification (NCBI taxonomy): domain Eukaryota; kingdom Viridiplantae; phylum Streptophyta; class Pinopsida; order Pinales; family Pinaceae; genus Picea; species Picea engelmannii. The sequence goes on from ML789659.1 coordinate 60,236, forward strand.
CTCATGAATCATAACCACAAACCAAATCACTGCAATCACTATAGGTGATACTTGTGCTTCTATGCTTGAAGCACCCATTTCCATGCTCTTCACATGGTTTTTCCATGTGTCTACTGACAACACCAACTGCATGTGAAATGTTGACCATTTCTCCATCGCAATCATCAAACTTCCTACCGGCATACAATACTTGAGACATATAACCATGTTCTTCTTCATTAGTTAGGACATAAACCTGAAGAAATCTTAGAATGGAAAGCCAAAGGGATTTTACCGGTTTCACATTATTCATACCGAATTTCCTGAGTATCTTCACCACATACTCCTATTGTGATAACCGAGCTTACTGTATTTCCTGTCTCTATATATTTCCATGCCCAAGATTTATTTTGTTGCTCCCAGATCCTTCATAACAAACATCCTAACCAATTGAGCCAACTTGTTGACCTCAACCATGCTTGTGCTTGCAACAAGCATAACATATAACACCAAGATAATGAATATACCATAAACACAATGGTTATTCTCACTTCCTGTAAAATTTGGCTCACCATGAAGGAATCAAACATCTTGTACCATTTGTCTAGTATGCTTTAGGCCATACAATGGTTTTTGAGTTTGCAAACAAATCTCCTGTTGCGATTCTGAACTAACCGTTCTGGTTGTTCCATATACATCCCCCTTATCCAAAAAAACTCCATGTAAAACAATTTTAACATCTAGTTGTACTATCACAACCAGTGCTAACACAATATGAATTGAAACAAGATTTTAACAACTGGTGAGAAACTTTCATGGAAATCAATACCTTCCAAATGTATTTCTGCTACCAATCATGCTTGAACCTTTCATCTTTTACTATGTTTGATTTTATAAAAGGAGATACATCAAACACTGCATCTATGTCCATGATGATTATGTGGGTAGTAGGATCCCACAGTTTGCACCAGATGACCTATTCATACCTCTTCCTGAATCATCTTGGCTTTTGCAACCAATGGTGACCAAGTTACCAGATAGCACAACCGCTTCTGTCCACAACTATTGTTGCAACTTCGCATTACTGAACATGCCTATTCAATCCAAAATTCCTTGCAATACTTTCAAAGTTCCATGGATATGAACTTACCTTCATCATATATTCTCAAACACTTGATTGACCTACCAACACATCAACCTTTCTACAGACCCATCTGTCTAAACTGAACACACTGCTCCACCTCGAACTTTGCATTCGAACAACTTTGACCAAATCCGGCCAAACCGGCCAAGTAAGCCTTCACCACTTACCTCCAGGCCCATTTACAATGGATTTCACCAAGCCTTTTATAGGCTTCATTACATGCAAATCCATGGACACAATACCACGGGATACCCAAAACAAATGGACCCGAAAAACCACCTTCTTTGACCTAAAAATAGATTTAACTCATTAACTCTTACACCGAGTTAAGGCTAACTCAACATACATGCCCCCCCACATATTCAATCTACCTAAATCTACATCTAGACTTTTCATAGGTGACCTGATAAACCAGGGGTACGCATGCCTATACAGGTCTTAAAGACATATGCCCATTTACATGCAATCAATAATTTCTACAACTCCAAAGTAAATACAATTTTTTTTTCACAGTGACTCAACCATCACCGACCTGCACCTTCTATGCGAACACAGGTGGAGAGACACAACATACAAACAAAACTTCATCAACCATACCTATAGCTGAATTTGCTTATTTTGTGGAGTCATCTTTGGATGTTTGTTGTCTTTTCCAACAATCCTTCTTGAGATGCCCAGATTTTCCACATAACCAACATGTTTCCTTACCCTTACTGTCTTTTGACTTAGACCTGGTTGTACCTTTCTGATCTTTCCCTCCTTCTATAGATTGACCTCTGACCACCATTGCTTCTGTTGTTGAGGTTTCCTTATTGGATATTCTCCTCATTTCCTCACACAACAAAGCTCCCACAACAGTGTCATAATCAATGGCATCTGTTGTGTTAAACCACACAGTTGTGACCAGATGATCCCAAGACTCAAGAAACGAACACAATAGCATAACCGCCTTGTCCTCATCTTCGAACTTACTTCCATACTAGCTAATTGACAAATCAGAGTATTGAAAACATTCAAGTGATCATCAATTTTTGTGTCTTCTTTCATTCGTAAGATGTACAACTGCATCTTCAAGAAGATTATGTTTGACAAGTTCTTTATCATATACAGACTCTCCAGTTTGGTCCACAAACCCGTTGTTGTCTTCTCTTCAGCGATGTTAAACAACACCTCATCTGTCAGACATAAATGAATAGTATTGAGGGCTCTTGCATCTAGATCCTCCCAGCTCTCGTCTGTCATGCTTGTCAGTTTCTCCGACTTTCCAGCCAAGGCCTTTTGCAATCCTTGTTTCATAAACAGATCTCACATCTTGAGATTCCATAGCACAAAGCTATTCTTACCGCTGAATTTCTCTACCTCAAACTCATAGATGATTTTAGGGGCTAAATTTCACAAATGTGTTAATTTTCCATGGTTTTTCCCCAAAAAAGATTAGTCAATTTCCATTTTTTCAAAAAATAATTCGCCCAAATTCCACAGAAGAAAATTGTTTTACCTTACAAATAGCCAAAATTGTATAGAAACTATATAAAATCCTTAGGAATTTGAATATTTTTACAAAACTATTGCTAAAAGTTTTACATTTTGCATATTAAGGATTAGTAATATTAGCCCACGTTTCTACATTTTAATATAAATTTTCATCCTTAAAATCATCCCTGCTCAAACTTTAAACTTTGCACTTTTTCCATTAACACAAAAAAACATCCAAGCCACTGCTTATAAAACCCTTTTGAATATGGAGAAATAGTAGTATGAACCCAAAATATTTAATTAAAAGATATAAGATAAATCACAAATATTTAATATAAATATCTTTGAACCTTTTACTAAACCAAAATAAAAATCCACAAATAATATTTTAATAAGGCATCCTCCACCCACGTTAATCATGAAGTCGATCCCTTCATGTGATTTGTATTATGTGCATAATATATAACAAAGGTCCACCTCACCTTTATTAAATACATCGTAAAGAAAGTCTCTTTCTTTATATAATGTGCATGCCACAATTTTCACATAAAACAAAAAACAAATTGCTCCTCTATAAATATATCCACGTCACAACCACATAAAATACTTGCTTCATACACAGTCTGAGTGGGCCTAATGGTTAAGAACATGTGTTTCCTCCTAAGAGGTCACAAGTTCAAATCTAGAGGGGGGTAGGGTATGTATACCTCTGTAGACTTTACCAGTCAAATCGTTGGGAGGAGGGGTCCCTTGTCCCACAAACAAGGGGGTCTCATACACCAATTTGGTGTCTCGCTTAGCTGTGACCTTAAAAATAGATTATTATTATAAAACACTTTCATACATGTGTTGTGTTCAACGCATATACCTCAAACTTCAATATGAATAACCTTTCACAATCATCGTTGCCTCCACAAGGCCACTCCAACGATGAAAAATGAGCATCGCTCCTCTCGCTACGTATACAGAGTGATGATGACAACGTTATCACTAGTATTGTTTCTTATGTACACTATAGGAAGCGATGATTCCCTATTATTGTTCCTCCTGCTACTATAAGGGAGAGATGAACTTGGAAAACCATACAATCTAAAGGTAAGGAGCAGTTATTGTTTTCCTTGCATAGGCTTATACACGATAGGGAAAAAAATATCGCCCCTCCATACGAATTCGTCCTCCTCAAACACATGACATACAGATTGAGCTCTTCCAACATGTTGGTCTCTTTTATCTTAAGCACATCTGCTCAGCTCACCTCCGCTCAGTCACCTGCGCTAATACTCAACGACCAAATTATTTTTTCCTTCCTCTCAGATATTTCAACTCTCTTCTCTGATACCACTTTTTGGGCAACAGAAGAAAAACATAGCATAAACAAAGCATAAAATTGAGAACAACAAACCCGCAATTTGACAAAGTGATTTATGTGGAAACCCAATGAGGGAAAAAACCACGAACAATGATAATCGGTGTTATTTTATTCAAGGGAGAATTACAATAGCCAACCCAGACATACAACCATCCTCTCCTCTCATACGCACACAACACCTCAATATTGGGTCTTTATCTCACACACTCGCTATACATTGCACTCACACCTCTATGTGTATGCTCGTATATATAATATCTATCACTCAGTTACACAGACTGATCATGAATAGATCACATAGTTACACGAACAATTCATAAATAGATTGTATGCATGCGCATTAACATAGTTGCATGCATGTGCATGTGACCACATGAAGAAATTCATTGACATGTTTCCAATAGTCAAAACTCGAACAATGAACATTTCCAACGTTGTAATTTAATTTTGTTATTATTTAACAAAAATATTAGAATTCATTTTTATACAATATACTATTTTCTTAATATTTTAAATTATTTTTATTATTACAATATTAATATAACAAAGTATTATAATTTTAATAGAAAATTATAATAACTTTGTATTTTTATAGTATAATTTTAAAGTTTGATCAATTATAGTATCTATTTCTATCACTACTTTTTTTTTTTTTAAATTGCATTTTTAAATGCATAAATGAATTCAACACTTTAAAATTATCAAAAAATATACTAGTAAACACTAAAAAAAAACAGCAATTAAAAAACAAAGTGTTTGATTTTTTTCCAACTCTCAACTAAACACCATTATCCCAGGTCTTGATTAGCATGTCCTATGCATGTGACTTTCATTGATGCGGACGATGTTGTAATTTGCAAATGCGGAAAACACAAATTACCATAAGACAATCAATACATGCAGACAAAGACAAAGAACACAACAATTTACGTGGTTCACCCAAATGTTGGGCTACGTCCACCAAGCGCAAGTATCGATTATCTTATTATTCAGCTAATGGAGATTACAGTCAGGTCTCACTCCTCTCAGACACACTCACAGCCTCTACGGGCATACAAATTTATAGCAATGTATATTAGAAACTGACTATTAAATGTAATCTCATCCATATTCTAAATTGGTCGCATTGGTTACAAACAACCCTGGTTTATAGGATCTGAAATCCTATTCATGGATAAATTGTTGTCACTGTTTCCAACAATCTCCACCTTGACAACAATTAACCTGATACCTTGTTCCTGCTTCTATTCATTACCTTTTCTGCAAGCCAAGAGAAGCCAAACACCATTGTAGCTTCTCTAACAATACTGGTTTTGTGAACATGTCTGCACAATTCTCTTTTGTATGCACTTTTTCAAGAGAGACTCCACCTTCATCGATGACCTGTCTTACAAAATGGTACTTGATAGGTATATGTTTTGTTTT
>ML789659.1:68406-79716 GCA_009831015.1 Picea engelmannii
TTAGGTTCTTCCTAAGATCAGGTACATGTCTTACATCAGTTAGTGTTTTAACAGTTCCATCAAACATTTTAATTCGGATGCTACCAATCCCCACAACTTTAGATGAAATATTATTACCCATGTAAACAACTCCATCATCTATAAACTGGTAAGTAATAAACCAATGTTTATGAAGGCACATGTGGTTCGAAGCACCAGAATCTAATAGCCAATGTTGATCATGACGTGAACCAATACTAATTGATAAAACTTCATCAACTGTACCTGAACATGTTACTGAACTTGTTTCGGTTGCATTTGCTTCCTTCGTCTCCTTTTGAGGGTCTTCTTTGGAGGTTTGGTGTCGCTTCCAATAGTCCTTCTTCAGGTGTCCAGATTTTCCACAAAACCAACACTTGAGCTTGCTCTTTCTACCTTTCGACTTTGATCGAGAGAAATCCCTCTGACCCTGTCCTCTTTCTTTTGGTCTGCCTCTGACTACCAATGCATCAGATGTAGAAGTTTCTAGATTTGATTTCTTCCTTGTTTCCTCAGATAGTAAAGCTCCAACAGTATCATCTAACTCAATAGTTTCCGTTGAACTGAAACTAATAGAGGTAACGAAATGATCACATGACGCAGGCAAAGAACACAATAATGTAATTGCCTTATCTTCGGATTCAAATTTCACACCCATGCTACTCAACTGGACTAGAAGAGTATTGAAAGTATTTAGATGATCAACAATTTTTGTACCTTCCTTCATGCACAAACTATACAGTTGTCTTTTCAGAAAGATCTTGTTTGTCAAGGATTTCGTCATGTATAAGCTTTCCAGCTTTTACCACAAACCGACTGTTGTCTTCTCTGTAACAATGTTGAACAGTACACCGTCGGCCAAACACAGGCGTATGGCACTTAGTGCTCTCGCATCCATCTCATCCCAGTCTTCGTCTGTTATGGATGCGGGCTGCTTTACTTTTCCCAAAAGCGCCTTCACCATGCCTTGTTGCACGAGCAGATCGTGCATCTTAACCTTCCAGATCTCGAAATTGTTCTTGCCATTAAACTTTTCAATTTCAAACTTAGCACTCTACATCTTTTTCATTAGAGGAAACATAAAAGAAACAAACACCATTGTTTGTAATATCCAAGCCCCAAAAAATATATGTGTGAAGAAATAAACTTGTGTAGTTTTCAAAAGAAAATTACATACACCTTAAAAAAAAAAAATCATAAGGAAGTCACTCCACCTTATTCCTCCACCCTTCAACATCCTCCATCTTTCAATATTATATTTAAAATTCTCAAATATAATAAAAAACCTTTCTTTAATACTTTCCAAAAAAGTAAAAAAGTAAAAAATCTTTAATATTTTGGAAAAATTCAAAATGAAAAACCTTCATAAATATTCATACGAATCCTTCATACGAATCTTCATACGAAAAATGTTAATTGAAAACTTCATACGAATGCTTTCATCGCTCCTTTGGAGAATGTAGACGCGCGTTGAATCAAAAACTTTGTCAGCGCTCCTTGGGACGGTACAGGGGTGCGCTCAACGAAAAATGTAACCCGCGCGTAAGTTCACTAGATGGCTGGCGCTCTAGCTGGTCGATGAGGTGAGCGTTGGCTCCCTCTCGGCGCTCCCTCTCAACAATCAGCGAATTTAATTTAACAGCGCGCCCGTAAACTTGGTCTCCAGTGTTGGCGCTTCCTCTCAAGGATATCCAAGCGTTGATGCCAAAAAACGAATTTCAACGATGATTTCGACGTGGTTGGATTTCAGAGCGGCCTCTTCTGGTCTGCGTCCTCCTCAGCTCTTCCTCAGCTCTGATACCACTTGTTGTAATTTGCAAATGCGGAAAACACAAATTACCATAAGACAATCAATACATGTAGACAAAGACAAAGAACACAACAATTTACGTGGTTCACCCAAATGTTGGGCTACGTCCACCAAGCGCATGTATCGATTATCTTATTATTCAGCTAATGGAGATTACAGTCAAGTCTCACTCCTCTCAGACACACTCACAGACTCTACGGGCATACAAATTTATAGCAATGTATATTAGAAACTGACTATTAAATGTAATCTCATCCATATTCTAAATTGGTCGCATTGGTTACAAACAACCCTGGTTTATAGGATCTGAAATCCTATTCATGGATGAATTGTTGTCACCGTTTCCAACAGATGATAGAAGTAAATGAAGGTGATGCTACAAAGTAACAAATCAACTAAGAAGAGGAAAGTTTGATTAGGTAGTTGTTAACATATCAAATTCTCCTTCAACAAACAAAATCATTGATAAAAATAGGGGAGAAGTTGTAATTACAATCTTACCTTAAAGCGCAAGCCATCTATTAAACAATTTGTAATGATCCATATTAGAAATATAAATAGCTATTACTTGTCGTATAGTTATTATATGAGTTGTCATCTTTTTGCAAGTTTAGTATATTTTTGCAATGATTTATTAAACTTTTTAAGATGTCAATCTCATATGAGGCTCATTAATATCAAGCTATCCATTGGATAATTTGTAATGATTCAAGTTAGAAATATCTATTGCTCATTGTGTTGTTGTCACATGATTATGGACAAGTTTTCATCTTAGGCAAGTTTAGTATGATTTTGTAATGATTTAGTAAGTTTTTGTAATGATTTAGTATGATTTTGTAATGATTATGGACAAGTTGTCATCTTATGCATATTTGAGAGTGGATATTTTATCCAATATGGAGTGTTTTACTTAACGTAAGTGTTTCAGTATTGTGTTGTTGCTTCTCTTGTTTATTTCTTTATGGGATATTTTATTTGTATTAGTTATTTATTGTGGATGTTTTACATGGTATTGGAAAACTTGCCTAAGATTTTCATCTATGAATAACACATACAATTAGATAGGCTTCATGCTTGAATGCATAGTGAGATAATTTATGGTTGACACTCATCTCTTTATGCCTATAATCAATTCTATCTTGGGAATTGATCAACTCAAACTTCTCTAGCCAATTTGAGCTCGCTAGAGGTAAGTTAAGATTGCCCTTCTGCAAGCTTGCATGAGTGCCAACTTCCACCCTTACTCAATGCACCCACCGTGGGAAGTTTTTTAATTGGTCACCATTTTAGAAATATAAGAAAAAACCCATTTGATTTTTCGTAGTTGTATTCATTCAATTTTTTTTGTTCAGTGGAACAAATAATTTTGGGTAATTGTTATCCCACAAAGTCTACAAATATGATAACAAATTTAGTTATTTTTAGTGCTTCATGTGGAACCTTCATGAATATTATGGGGGGCGCTTTTGGAGTTTTTCCTCTCCACAAAAATGAGGAGAATTCATCTTCTCCAAAGAAATGGGAGAATCAAAAGAAGGGACCGAAGTAAGGTGAATGTACATCACATTGAAAGAAAACAAAAACACATTCTACTATAAATGTGATTTTGAGCAATGAAAATGTTGAAAATGGAATTATATCTACAAGTAAATCTAGTAAATGGTCTTTCTATGTAGGTTAGAAAACTCTAGTTACTTCCACCATATTACATTTTCAAAACTTAAAATTTTAGGAAATTTCAGATTTTAACATTTGTAAGAAATTGCTCCTTCCTCTATTTATATTTTTGGTAGAATGCATAGTTCCATATAATACATAGTTTCATTTAAAGTTAAATTCCATACCTTTACCTATATTTTATTACCTTGTTTTATATACAAATGCAATGTAGAAATCATTTAAATTTAACAAGGCCCCTTGTAGTGGCGATGTCCTCGCTGATATGCTTTTGCATGCCCGATGATAAAAGTCGTAGAAACTTATGTTTTTATTTGAAAAAAAATGCAATGTGTTTAATCAATCTAATAAAGTAAGGCATTGCATCGTTTCCTCTTCACATAAAATCAGAATCTCGAAAATGAAGTAAATGACAACCTTTTATCAAAGAGAACAATTCATGTACATAACATATATCAGATTTGAAATTATGATCTTGAAAAGGACAATCTGACATGATAACTTTACCCTAAATTCATGGAAGTGTTTTAAATGATGTCATATTGATATTTCCCTCTTTGAAGCCTCATTCATGTGGTTCTAATGGAAGACATGTTGAGGCACGACATAACCTCCTTTAAAGAAACAAACGGTTAAAAGCATATTAGAATGGGGTAAAAATATTAGAATGCGGTAAATAGTACTTTCGTAAAAAAATATTAGAATGTGGTAAAAACATTTAAGAAGATATGAAAGTACTCCTACTGAGTGACTGAGATAGGGGTATCTATTTTGCAAAGCTCGCATATATATATATATATATATATATATATATATTCATCAAATAAATCTATAGCTTATTAGAAAAGCCACTTCCGAGTTTTAATTCAATTCAATATGGTATCATTCCCTATTCGACTAGAATCCACTTCTTGCTCTACTAGTATGGGTGTAGGAGCTATAGCCATGTTTTCAGATGGATACAGATGAAGGCACATAGTTTTCGGCTTGAAATAGCGTAACCTAGGTTTGGTGGCACCACTGATAATGAAAAAATCGAAGATTCTAGCACTGACTCCATGTGATAATTTGTGGGACTGGAAAATCTAAAAGCAAATCAAAATTAGGTAATTGTCCTTATGAAATGTTGTATTTCATGTATTTTTGTTCTTTAAGGAGTGTGATTTAGATTACACCTTACCCATCTTGCAGATGCATATTCCAGGCATTGTTTACATTGTTTATAAGCATATTTTCAATTGTCACTAACTTATTAGAAAATAGCAATCATTCCATGAAATAGAGGGATGAAAAAGGTAAGACAACTAACACGTATCCAGTGAATTGGACCCATCACCAAGTGAAAACCATTATATCCTATGCTTCTATGTATATGCCCCCTCGATCCCACCAAAGACTTCAGGCGTTTACACGTTGGTTCTAGATTCTTCATGTCTTTGTTGTTCGTACACATAAATTATTAATGCAAATTTATTTATTAGGTTTTATTTTGTACTGGAAAGAATACATGACATTAGCCGATACACATGCATTCCATTGCTAGGAGAAAATTATGAAGCCAAACCATTCTACAAGGAAGGTAATTAAGAGGCCAAGAGGCCAACTCTAGCTGATATACCTTGGTGTTGCAGGGTAGGGTGTCATGTATGGATGTATTTTAGTGTTTACATTCTCATCCCTAAAGCAAAAACCTATTGCCCGAATGTGTAAACTGCAATTCATTTCATTGCATTATTATACCATTTATAGTACTATAGTGTTGATAAAGTCATTGTGTATATGAAATACCCGATGAAAGGGAGGCTCGGAATTTGTGGAAGACTTATCACGTATTCATTTAAGTAGTCAATGCATGGTTTAAAATCACCTAAGTGATATTCAGGCCAAGGAAACGTTGATTCACTTGATGATTGAGTCGGTCAAGCACTCCCCACAATCTGCACTATCTTCCCGTGTCGCATTGTGTTTGAAGTTTGTTTACAAAGCTCTTCAATCCTTTCCACATAGTCAGGTACATATTTGATCCCACTCTTGTTCCAGGAGAGCTTGTCCTTAGTCACCTAGGAGGAGAGAAATTCTTCCTCTCTTCACTATGCCTTGAAAACAAATGAATGGTTTTGTATTAAATGGGTCCACCAATTATTCAAAGTCCATGGTGCAACACTCACGATAATAGTTTTGGAATAAGCCTAAGTACAAAACCCTACGTGATTATCCGATTTATATAACCTACCTCCTATCTCTCGATCACCAGTTTTAGCACCAATTTAAGTAAGCATTGGCTAAAGTAAAGGTCACAGAGACAAGTGCAGAGGTATCGATTGATCTTGATAATGTGATAGCACTTAACCTGGCATACCTTTCAAATCGAAAGACCTAGTTGTTCCAATGGTAGATACAGAGCCATTTTTCAAATGGAATAGGTGAGCTACGTATTTAATAGGGCTTGTATATATCTTTTAGTTGAATTGAAAAGCACCTTCATCTCCTCCCCTGCTCCTAATTCTAAGAAATGGATTACCTTACCTATCAAGAAGGAGATACTACATTTAATGGATATAAAACACTGGTGGATAGAGACAAAGATAACTTCAGTAGCATGGTCCTTCCAAGAAGAAATCCCCTTGTTGGTATGGTTGGCCATCTAACGATTCGTGAGAATATATAAAAACGATCTAAAAAATATACCTTCATATCTAAGTGAAAACTAAAACTTTAATATCAAAGGGAAAATCCATATGTCCCTCATTAAGTATTTGACACATATGTGATGTCAAGTTTCATGGTCCACATGCAATGCCCAAGCACTTGGTCAACATGCCTTAAGATGGGACCATGGCACTCTGGGGATTATGGGACCGTTGAATATATCAAAGCAATTTCACATTACAATTGTCTATTGTAAGATATGACCATGCTAGTTTTCATGGTCCAGATATAGTGTCGAGCCACCTGGTCAACGTGCCTTAAGATGCATCCATAGTGCTCTGGGGCTATGTGCTATGACAAATTTTTAAACCATAATTCTGATTTGGAAAGGGGACCTCTAATGTTGTGACCATGGTGCTTTAGGGTGTTGAATCAAAAGCATCGAACCCACTAATATTTTAGCACGTATCCATCCAAATGTGAAAATGTTGTAGAAGACGTTTGTTGTTGGTTATGAATAAATGGGTGAAACGGTAGCTCCTGGAGTCTACTAAAATTCTTATAAAAGTTAGACTAGAGGGAAAGAGACATCCCAAAAGGAGATTTTCCACCTTGGCTTGCAGTTCTTCTAATTAAATTTCAGGTGATAACAGTCTTATTTTCTAAAGCTAAAAGCACCAATAGTCGAGTTTGTAGAATGATTTTGCATTTTCTCTGTGTTAAAAGTTTAACATCTTCAAAGTAGGCATATGTAGTGGAACATTGGGAAAAATGTGTTCGCATCGAACGATAAAAAAAAAGAAGGCGAGAGGGATTTCTAAAAAAGGACTTAGATATGGTTTTTTTTAAAGAAGAACCCCCAAGCCCCTCCCGCACCACTGAAAAGGGTTATTTCAATCCATGTCTTTGGAGCCGGTTCAACATCGTAATGAATGGAGAGAAGACATGGACTTGTTAATGGGAAAACCCCCACCCCAATATTGAGGGTGCATCAATGGAGCATTTACTACCATTAGGGAAAAAGGCTGTTGTAACAGTGATTTTCCCCTTCTGGTAAGGCTAACTTAATTATATGTAGTGCATATTTTTGAGTAATAAGTTCAACTGGTGAGGTTTTGTTCTGGATTTTAATGCATTTTCCATACACTGTATAGTCCTCGTGAAATAAATTGTTTTCTGGTTATTTTGATTCTCCATTGAGTGTGTTATTTGTATATATGTAGTGACTATTACGTTGGGTGATAAATCGAAAACTAATCCAGGTGTGGGCTAGATATGAAAAATTTTGGGTCAAAAATCAGAAATTTGAAACAAATTCTACCATCACCAAAAATTTGGTTCAATTGTGGAGAAAGCATTTCCAGATCATTGGAAAATTAGTTTCTACATCTAGCTGAATTTTGCTGGAAGATTTTCTAAATCGTGTGATTCTTGTTGTAAGTCTCGTCCTTACAATGATGGCCACTTTCGAAATGACTTTTGTCTGCTTCCTAAATCTTATCTTCTGTCTCTGCATAGGCATAGTTTTCTATGTAACACTCAAACATTGTCTTCAAGCAGAATGGACTCCATGTAGATGCTTGTGGGTTCATCGTGCCTACCTTCATAATCACTTCTCGCTAGATCCTTTAATTTTTTATTTCTTCTTCAACATGGTCCTTCACATGTTGAATTGGCTCAAGGCTGCCATTCTTCCTGCAACAGAGTCAATTAGTAGGTCATCCCGGTTCTTCAACCATGACACTAGATGATATGTTGGGTCATTCATTGATGCTAGGTAAATTATTCGATCAATTGAACAAAAAAGAGGATGGATGGGAAATGCACCCACCGTTGTTGTTCTAGAGAAGGTTATGGACTCTAGTAGATAGGAAATAAAAAAATTTAGTGTCTTTTTTCATGAATAATCCTGAAAACTAGGTGTTGATCCAATGTGTGTTGGTTATATTATTCTTCTTCCTCAAGAAAAGTAACTACTTGTTTGTTGAATTTCAAACATCAGAAAAGGATACCATTGCTCAAAGCTACGCAATACCTCATATTTAAACAACAAATACATCTTTGTTGAATTTCAGACATCAGAAAAGGTTGTCATTGCTCACCACTGGGAAAGACCCATCTTTAAACAACAAAGATTCTATGTAGAAAAAAATCTGATGTTTGTTGAGGAAAATTGTATGAAGAACCTCACTCAAAAAATTTCAGATATTGTTAGGCTAAAACAAGATAGTTGGGAATGTTACTCGGGGTTTATAGCCTTAAAATCAAAACAATCACTTGATCCACAAACAATATATACAAGAGACCAAGGACAGTTGTATTTATTATATGTAACTGTACAATAGAAGAAAATGAAATATACATAAGTGTGTTTATCGATAAAGAGACAAGGATAAAAAGAATCTGAAATTTTCATTTAAGATACACATGTGAGACAAAAATCAACCATCTGATTTCTTTATATTGATTTTCATTCTAAGATACAAAGCATAAATTCTCTTTACAAACCCCCGCGAGGGTGGGGGCCAAATTCAAATTTAGAAGTCTGCGATGGGCACCATACAAAAATACTTTGACAACAAAAGAAAACTTGAAGCTAGAGATTTGGATCAGCTTGCCATAAAAGTATCGTCACTTGACTTTGAAAAATATTATTTATCAGTCATGAAAATTAATCCACAAACAAACAAGAATACACAGACTACCTAAGATAGATCTTACACCTTTAGAAACAAGCAGCTGAAAGATATGATTCAATTTTGAATCTTGTTGCCTTCAATAAGACCCTGTTGTCATCAAGATGGTTTAGCTTTCTTGTAAACTCAGAGCGAATGAAGAAAAGAATAATCTCACAAGTATAGAGCATACCTTCTATCAAAAGTTCCTTCTTCTCTCTATTCTCCTCTTGTCTCTTCTTTAGATTGAGCTTTTATTCTTCTTCAATAAGTTATGGTAGTTCAACTACCTTGCTTTTGTTAAGATTTAGTTAGCTTAACAAATAAGTTGAGACAAATAAATAATAATAAATAAACAAGGGTCTATTTAAATAATAACTAAATAGGTGGGACCCCTTGTCACTCCAATTTTATTTCTTTAATGACAACCAAATATGAAATATAACACCCAAAAAATATGCTCAAACATTCGCCTTTTAACTCCCATCCTCATATAAATAGTCAAATATTTTAATATCAAAATAAAACATGACGGTTGCCCAAAAATAGGATTATATACATTATGTAAAAAAACATTTTGTCTAAATATATCCTTGTTGTCCAAAACATTATGTCATCCTACCAATAAAATCTATCTTTAAAAAAATTAACATTAAAACCCATATTTATTGTGAGCGGCGGTCTGTCTTTTCTCTCTATTGCCTTCCTTTGATCCTTTTGTTGATTTATCTTGTGCAACAACCTACAGTTGATTGGAAGATTGGGCATGAATTTCACTGATGACATGGGAACAATTATCTTTAAGGTGGACATGAGTGGACACTCATTCAGAGGAGTCTTTGGAAGATCTAGAAGGATTGGCCACTCCTTTTCCTTTATCTATTTCTAGCTTGGGAATGTCAATTTTGAGTCTGTTGCTTGCATGAGAGGACTAAAATGCTGAGGAAACACAATCAATTTGGGTGTTTGGGTTGAATGGTGGTGGAGGAGGGGGGAACAATAATGATATTATAGGCCAACCATGATGATGTACAACAGGCCGATGGAAAATTTATTGTCATCCATCATTGACAGGTTGCTCTGGCTTCATAGAGACATGAGCAGGAACACGAACACCAAAGAAGTTTTGATGAGGCTTGAAAGGACGTCTCTCGAGCCTAGGTTGCATAATCCCATAGCCAACTAAATTAAAGAATCCAGCGTGAAAAAGATGATTCAATTCTTTCGGATCAACATCAAAGTGAATTGAGAATCATGGCCTTCTATGGCCCCTTTGCCAATTATTACCTATGTATCTGTTTACACCTCTGCCATTGTTGCCCCTGCTAAAAAAACTCATCCTGAAGCAAGATTCCAATCAGAATATGAAAAACGTTTCACCATCCATTCACTAACACTCTACCTAAATAAAATCAAAATGTTGGCTCTATCATTCACAATAGAATCACATGCAATCCATCCATTTATACAATCCCTCACATATTAAATTTAATGATCAATTGCATTTGAATAGGGAATTTCAAGGGTCATTGGGAAAATGGGGGGCTTTGTAATGAATGAAAAATAATAGTATGGGCGAGAATGAATAAATGGATATTGTTCAAGCAACATAAAAAACAATGTCTCCATATCATAATTTCCAATTCGATTCGTCATCCAACCCCTTTTAATCTTTTCCTACTAAAATGAAATTCTTAATTATAGAACAAGGAATAATTCAATGTTATTGGGAATATGGTGAGCAATATAATGAGCGAAAAATGAAATTATGAACGAGAATGAAGTGATTATTGTTCTATTTTATAAATTTTCATTTACTCAATTCCATGATCAATATTAATGTCTTGCGTTGAAACCATATTGAATTTACCACTATTCATCAAGATAATTATTTCCAAATCAACATGACAAAAACTCCCACTAACCAAATTTTGTTTGAACCATAACCATTTCTTTAAAAACTTAAACATATAGTATCCACGACATGACAAGTTTAAAACTATTCAAATTCAAGGGAAATCTCATAAATGTCAAAGTTTGCAAGTTTCATTTAAAAAAAAACACCAATTTCCTTTTAAATTGGTAAAGCGTTCTGTGGGAGGCCATCGACAAAAATATCTTGAACTATGTTATAAAAGCCAGGAAGAAAGGCTGAGAAAAGAATCATAAAGCCAACAACTGTGTATTATATAAAATTCATGCCATAACCCCAAAATAACTATTGCGAAATCAAACTGGGATCGAAACCCCAATGCGATCTTAGTAGTCGTTGCTTCATTAAATCCATACTAACTTCAAAGTAGATCGAATTCCTTCATGAATAAATAACAAAGTGAACCACAATTTTGTGGGTTTAATTAATCTTCCAGTGGTTGGGTCAAAACAATTGGACAAAGTTTCGAATATGAGTTTAAAATTATTACGTTCCCATACGTATTGGATGGGGAAATAAAGCCTGGAAAAACAGAGTGTGTTAGGTAG
>ML789659.1:79785-89925 GCA_009831015.1 Picea engelmannii
GTTAGATATAATAAATGGGTAGTTAGATATAATAAATGTAAGAGGACTTCTTAGAAGTTTTGACTTCTAAAAGATTCCTCCTCTAGAATGTTCTTAGGTGATGGTAGCACTATATAAAGGGTTCAAACAATGTAATGGGACATGAAGAGAAGTATTGTATTGTGAGTTGTAGATCAATAGGAGGATGCCCCCTCAAAGAGGCAAGTGAACAGGAGAGGATCCCTTCCATAATATGATCTATTGTATGGTGTTTCCCTATCTCAAGAGTTTTCTATAATAAAATTATGGTTCTTCTATATTGTTTTATACATCTTGTGTGGTGATTATATTCATATATATTTAGATTTATTGTGATATTTTGTATTTAGGTATTTGGTACATAACAAGTGGCATCAGAGCACTTTCCTAGGCCAAAGAAGGGAATAATTTTTTTCTCTTTTTGCAGAATTTTTTCTAGGGAAGAAAAAGAGGGCGGCACACTTCAAGTTCATATCTGAAGATTTATGAGCTGAATTTGAAAAAATAAATTGGGTATTTGAATTCCTCTCGAAAACATATCCAATTTGAAAAAACAAATAAACCGAAATGGAGTCTGGGAAGTAAAGTTATTGTAAATGTGTTGAACCTGCACAGAGTAGATCTAGCTAAACAATAATACACACATTTGTAGAGAGAATTGGAGAGAGAAGAAAAATGAGAGAAAGAATGGAAGAATTCTCATTAACCATTACCACACTCAAAGAGTGAATAATTTACAATAGATATAGGATACATGATTAACTAATGAGCCATAGTGGTGGTCTAGAGTGATTTGGACACACACCAATAGTTACGGGAGTGAACTGCCACCTAGTCTAGTCTCTCAGGCAATTACGGGAGTGAATTGCCACCTAGCTGAGTTAACTAGTCAACTAGTCTTCAGTTAACTGACTGAACAGAGAGTAGTGAGGATTTAACTCAGGAAATCAAGGGTGATGCGCCAGTATGGTAATGATCCCAAGGAAAGTGCGCATTAGCTAGTGATGATCCCAATGTTGCACGGTGACAAAACCAATGCAACATATAAAATCAACTCAACTAGTCAAATTGAAGTGTCAACTGAACGAGAATATTCTCTAGGTGGAATATTCTCCCTTAAATTATAGGAGACTAGATAATGATTAATTATGACTAATAAAAAATGAAAATCCTTAGGAAAAATAAATCCTAGGTGTGTGTGAAGTAACTTTGACACCCCCCCTGAACATCACTATGGTAAAAATAAAGAATGGGTCCCAACAACGAGACCATGTTAGATACCCAAATACAAAAGATACACTGAAGTAAATGAGGAAAGAGGGAAAACCTCATGGGAAACCCCCCCCCCCCTCAAATTACAATTCATAAAAAAAAAGTGAGAAGGAACAAAAAGCAGTTGCTAAGCAACCTTGTCCTTCACTCCAAGAAGACCTCGCAATTGTGCAAGTTTGTGCTCGTTGAAGATTTTTTTGAAGATGTAGATGTATGCACATATTTGATGAAGTATATGCACCATTGATATGCCCACACATATCCACTTTAACTTCTTGTAATGAATAATATCCAAATAAAGTTTGGATGAAACTTTGAAAACCGTGCGTTCGTTTCCGAAAAAATGTTGAAATTTTATTGATTTTAAAAAGATCATAACTTCACTTCCCGGATTCCGTTTCAGACGATTTTTTTTTTGAGATTGGATATTTTCCCGAGAGGAATTCAAATATCCAATTTGTTTCTGCAAATAGTGCTCAAAAAAGATCATAATTGAGTCTGATGTGCGCGGATCCCTTTTTGTCTCCTGATATGCATGCATTGTGCATGGAAAAGTATTTGCATGTGACTCTTGAGATGCATGCCATATATCTTCCACATGAATTTCAGAAAACAAATTTGAAATGGAGTAGACATCATATTCAATTAATGGAATACAAATTTTTGTAGATACTTGTGTAGAAGACTCTTCAATATGAGATGATTTATCTTCCAGTGGTTTTTCTACATTCTCTATCTTATCAACATTTTGCATGCATTCTTCCTTATTCCCAAATAAAACCTCGAATATGTTCCATAAATCATTTGGAGTGAATTATTTTGAGTCATCATATAATTGTTGGAGAATTTCAGGAGAAATAAAATAGAGGATACATCCTATGTCCATATCTTGTGTATTGAGAAAGTCATTTTTCTCATTGACAGAATCAGACTCTACTTCCATTTCCATAGTTATTTGTTACAAGCCTCTACATATGAGCATAAGAAGAATTTTTATCTTCCATTCCAAATAGTTATGAGGCGTGAGAAGTATTTATGGCGAATAATCCATCTTTTTATTGTATTCAATCTTTTGTACCTGCAAAATTTTTTTGGTGTATCCTTTTCTTAGCAATTCGTCGGCTCTGATACCATGTAAATGTGTTGAAACTGCACATAAAAGATCTAGCTAAACAATAATACACACATTTGTAGAGAGAATTGGAGAAAGAAGAAAAAAGAGAGAAAGAATGGAAGAATTCTCATTAACCATTACCACACTCAAAGAGTGAACAATTTACAATAGATATAAGATACATGAGTAACTAATGAGTCATATTGGTGGTCTAGAGTGATCTGGACACACACCAACAGTTACGGGAGTGAACTTCCACCTAGTCTAGTCTCTCAAGTAGTTACGGGAGTGAACTGTCACCTAGCTGAGTTAACTAGTCAACTAGTCTTCAGTTAATTGACTGAACAAAGAGTAGTGAGGAGTTAACTCAGGAAATTAAGGGTAATGTGTCAGTCTGGTGATGATCCCAAGGAAAGTGCGCGTTAGTTGGTGATGATCCCAATGTTTCATGGTGACCAAACCAATGCACCATCTAAACTCAACTCAACTAGTCAAACTGAAGTATAAACTGAACGAGAATATTCTCCAAGTGGAATATTCTCCCCTAAAATATAGGAGACTAGATAATGACTAATTATGACTAATAAAAAATAAAAAACCTTAGAAAAAATAAATCCCAGGTGTGTGTGAAGTAATCCAACAGTTATAAGAATTTAAATTCAACAGTTTTTCAGGGTTTTTCCGAAAAAACCACGATTTTCTACAATAATTTATTTTTAAACCCTTGTCCTATTTTTTACAGTTTTTTTTTTTCGTGACGGCGATGAGACTGCAAAGTTCATAAATTTTCATGGAGTGCTCAGATTGCTACCAGATCATTTCCATTGGATAAATCATTTTAAGAGTTTTCTTTTGGTATTTTATGTTGTGTTTCCAATGGATATGCACTCTCAACTTAAGGAAATTATACACATGATTGAAGCATTCAAAGTCGATATACAAGACCACAAAGATTGTTATCACAATATTCAATGGTCATTGGCTCTCCTTCCAGAGCGATATCTTATGGAAGACATCATGAATGAATATCATCAAGAAGTGTATGCTTGGTATGATTTGGAGGATGATTGTGATGATTGGTATATGGATAGTTTTCATTTCTGGGATGACAACCACTTCCATATTTTATTTGATGACTTTACTCCACCTTCTATAGAGAACATCAATGTGACACATCAGGATCTAGTTATGATTACCAGTGTCCAGCCTGCATATTCTACAACGATATTGTTCCTTCCAGATTCAGCTTTGACTATTTCCCACTATGTGGATGAATATTCTTATTTGGATCCACATGATAGGTGTCAGTATGGGGAGCATCATTTTCGGTTGGTTATTGGGTGTCGATATATTCCGTATGGATTTCACATGAGCAATTGGACATGGGACCTTGGTTTACAATGACAGTTGGACTACTTCAGCATGGTGGCTTCAATTTCTCAATGGGACCCTGGTTGTCTAGTCTACTTTAGCACTATGGTTCACACTTATCCATGGGGCCCTAGTATATGGTTGTACATCAAGCATTGAGACAACGTTTTCATAAGGGGGATGGAATGCTAGGTAGCTAGAGAGATAGTGGGCGGGGCAGAGGGCCCATGGTGATAATAGTGGAGGCCATTCAATGTAAGGTGGACTAGGTCCACTATATTATTAAATAAGTCCCACTATGGTAGTTATATATAATAAATGGGTAGTTAGATATAATAAATGTAAGAGGACTTCTTAGAAGGTTCGACTTCTAGAAGATTCCTCATCTAGAATGTTCTTAGTTGATGGTAGAAATATATAAAGAGGTTCAAGCAATGTAATGGGACATAAAGAGAAGTATTGTATTGTGAGTTTTATCTCAATAGGAGGATGCCCCCTCGAAGAGGCAAGTAAACAGGAGAGGATCCCATCCATAATAGGATCCATTGTATGGTGTTGTCCTACCTCAAGGGTTTTCTATAATAAAAGTGTGGTTATTTTGTATTGTTCTCTGAATCTTTGTGGAGTTTATGTATGCAAGTATTTGGTTCTTAACATAGTGGGCATGAGTTTTGAAGTGTGGACTGCAAGCGAGACACTAACAATCCCTTCCCACGACAAAATTCCAAAGGGATATAATACACATGCCTTCATAACTCTTTAAACAATGGTAATAAAAATACAAAAGGACTGCATATCCTCCAAGGTATGGGCATGAGGTGAGGGTACTATACAATAGTCATGAGACTCAACTATTCTTTCCCCTCTACAAAGAAAAACCCCAAATAATTAATCATAAAATGTGAGAGAAATCAAACATATTCACCCTTAAGACATTCACCAACAGCCATATCCCAGTAATAACAACATTTGTTCCAAGTGCAACAAACCATGCACTTAAAGTAATAGAATGTCGAACCATATTTTCAATTTGAATCGCTTAAATTTAAAAACGAGAGAAAACCCAAATTGAAATGTATTTTAACAAGGCCAGAATGCTCACAAAAAAATTCTGTAATATTTGGAAAACAAACACATTCTGCATGCAAACTCTAAGAGCCAACAAGACGATTTTATCTAGAGCAGAGCCCACAATCCATGAATGAAGGGATAAAATCCACATACCTGAAAGAAGAATGCTAGAAAACTCCTTGGCACAATTGTTTTCCACCCAGGGTCGAGTATAATGGAGGCGCTACTAACCAGAGCAACCAAAACAAGTGTGAGAAGTATAGTGAAGGTGGTAGATTTGAGGTAGGGTAAGGACAACGTGCAATAAATGCACTTTGTTTCCCATATTCTAAATTAAATTCCATCAAGCACAACTAACTCTAAAGCACACTTACCTCCAAAAACCTGCTCTAACATATGTTAACCACACTTTAAACATTTTCCAAAAAAAATCAATCATCAAGATTCGAGCTCAAGGTCAATGCATAGATCCAATTTGTTATATGCCCATCATATACTTAGCATCAAAGTAAACATAACCCACTTTTTTTTCCAATGGAGATTACCATACCACATAACAATCGATCACCCAAATATACCATAAGTTTGCATGTAGCATGCACTTAGTATTCAAATAACATATCAAAATCTAGGTGTAGCAAGAGTAAAATATATAATGAAATAAACACTCCCTTCACTCGAAATCAAATTGCTAATACACCCAATCATCCATTAACAATAAATAGAACCAGGCTAGGCTCTTTTCTTTTTACTTTCAAATCGTGAAATCCTTCTTGTGAGGTAATCATGAGCGCAACTTGAAGATGTTAACAAGAGGAGTCATTCTTCTCCCTTATTACCGTTATAAAGGGATCCCACCTATTTAGTATTATTAATAAATTTATAATATAAATAATGCATTGCAAGTCATTTGCAGGCAGATATTTCATGTTGCGCTTTTGGGCGTCAACAAACTGGAGAATACACAAGGAAATCTAATTCCAGTAGATTTAGAACTCAGAATACTTGGTTTCGTAAACTAGTAGGAATATGTGATTGAAGTTGTTCAGAAAATAGTTATGCAACAGGGGGGAAATAAAGGCTTAAGGGAATCGATGGAATGGGACTTCGTGGAATAAATTATGGAAAGTGAGATGTATGAGGGGAATTGGTCATGTATGCATAACAACCAATAGGAATCACAATCGAAAATATTTATAACCTTCAAGGAGGATACTTCTGATATGCTCTTGAATCTTAGAATGGAGGGAAGAAAGGGATATCAAAAGATGGGAAGAAATCAAAACCAATTATGCTACAACAATTTTTAAAGAATAAATCTATTTCATTAGTGTTTCGAAAGGAGTATATCGTAACAATTGTGTATTACTTTATTCTTATTGATCAACAAAACTTACATAAATGACATAATTATGGCAAAATTGATCTAGACCTTACTTCCTATGACCATTAAAAAAAACAACAGAAACCAAAACCAAATAAACCAAAATGAAAAACCAAAGGAAAGACAACAAATATGTACAGAAATCATATTTACACAAAATAGAATCAGTGATCAAGATGGTTCCACATAATGTTTCAAGTGGGAACCATTGGTACTGTAATAAAAAAATCACTCATCCATTTCTTTAAGAAGATACAAATTTGTTCCAAGGATAGAAGCGATTTTGAAAGGACCTAACCATAACTTTTGGAACTTAGAATTTCGTCCTCTCTTAACATGGGTCGAGTCTCATAGTAAGATTTTATCATATATTTTAAATTAAACAATCTTTGCTCGTTTGTTAAAATACTTCTTCACTGTTTGTTGCCTCCTTTTCAAATTTTCCAAGGAAAAATTCCTTTGTTCTTCTAGGGATAAAAAAGTATTTATACTTTGAGAGACATTAGAAGAATTTAATTATTTGGTCTGTAACATCAAGCGTAAGGAAGAGAGCTCTAATTCAATAGGCAGAATAACCTCTTGGTTGTATATGAGCTGAAAGGGAGTAAAGTGTGTACTTTCTTTAGTGTTTGTATGGTCTTCCCAAAGAGCGTAAGTTAGAAGTGTGTGCCTTTGGCGAGGTTTATCTTATATAATTCTCTTCATAATCCTGACCAGATTCTTATTAGTGGATTTTTCTTGTCCATTTCCCTTAAGGTAATAAGCGTATGAAGTAAAATGTTTGACACCTAATTTAGCAAGAAATTGGGTTAATTTTACAGAAATAAAGGTTGTACCATTGCCCATAATGATTTCTAACTAAAGGCCAAATCCAGAAAATATATTGGACTCTAGAAAAGAAATCACTTGTTCATCTTGCGTGTGTCTAAGAGGAACAACCTCAGTCCACTTATTAAAGTATTCAGTAGCTGTCAAAATGAAGATATTCCTTGTAGAGGATGGAGGATTGATTGGGCCAATAAAGTCTAAACCCCACTTAGGAAAAGGGAAATTTAGAAGTACAGGTTGTAAAGGCATGGAAGAAAAATGTTCCTTACTAGTGAATTTTTTTCATTTATCACAGGACCTCACGAATTTATAAGCACCACGAAAGATAAAAGGCTATTAATAACCATTTATTATGATTTTAAAAGCAATAGCTTTAGCAGAGAAACAAACACAAATATGAATGACATATGTTGATGATCCATGGATATCGTGTAATATTTTTTGTGCTTCATTATCATTTACACATCGGAGCAACAACCCATCAGAAGATCTTATATACAAGGAGTCTCCTAAAATAATATACTTAGAAGATTCAAGGCAGAGTCTCCTTCTCTAATGCGGATCCAACTCGTCTAGGTACCTTTGATATTGCAGATAATACACCATATTTTTATACCAAGGATGTTCAAATATAGAGAGACTTTTATTTTCAATATAAATTAGCGTTGAAAGAGGATTATCTTGGTTGTCAAATTCTTCACTTGGTTCAGGATTCTGAGCTAAGTGAAGGGCTAAGTCTCACCCCTTGATTGTCTTAGATGTTACAATTGTCAACTCATGCTCCTAAATTTTGGCCAGCCAATGTGCAATCTTTCTAGAGAGATAATTTTGTGAGAGTAGAAACTTGACAACAGGCAAATGGACTTTTACCTATGTATGTTTACCCAAAATAAAATGGAGAAATTTTTCTATAGCTTTGACAAGAGAGAAAACATGTTTCTCAATATAAGAATATTTTCTCTCATCATCTGATAGACTTTGACTCATGTAAGCTACATGTTTTTCATTGTTTTGGTCATCACATTGTAAGAGGATAACATAAATTGCCTCCTCAGTGGCATTGGTGTATATGATCAAGTATTTCTCAAAATTCGGTTTTGCCAAAACCGGTGAAGAACTGGTCACCTTATTAATCCTATGGAAATCATTTTTGACATTATCTGTCCAAGAAAAAAGAACGATCTTGCTTCGAAATATTATGAATTGGTTTAGCCATGATAACAAAATTGGGAACAAATCTACGAACAAAATTAATAATACCCATGAAAGCTTGAACTTCTTTCTTGGATGTGGGGAAAGTGAGGTTTAGAATGGCAGTAATCCTCTCAGGATCTATACTTATCCCTGAATCAGAAACAATGTGACTGAGAAGCTTACCCTTTGTGACACCAAAAATGGATTTGGAAGGATTTAAAGAAACACCAAATTTTCTACAATGCATGAGAACTTTTCTAAGATGACCGAAATGATCCAATCGATTTTTAGAATAAAAAATCAAATCATCAAGATAAACTTGGATAATCTTAGCGATTAGATTGTCAAAATATATCTGCATAACTCTTTGAAAAGTGGCACCTACATTAGATAAGCCAAAAGGCATACGTTCGTAAGCAAAGGTGCCCCAGCATGTGGTAAATGTGGTTTTATATCTATAAGTCATTTTTACTTTGATTTGATTATATCCAGAAAAACTGTCAAGTAAGGACATCATTTGAGATCCTACAACCTGTTGTAAAATCATCTCATGGTATTTTACACTTTCCCTATTTAATGCACGGAAAACGAAACATAATATGATATGACCAGTAGTTTTCTGAACATGGACCAGATTTGAAACCCATTCAGAATACTTGACTAGAAATATTATATGAGCTTTCAACATATTTTCCAATTCTTTCCTAATGGTGGCTTCAAGCACATGATTAATAGGTCTTTTCCTTTTCCTAACTGGTTTTTCCCCGTCCTTGATAGGAATGGCATGTTGTATGAGAGTAGGATCAAAACCACGAAGATCCTCATATGATTAGGAAAAAACATCTTGAAACTCACGGAGTAATTCTGTGAATTTTTATTTCTCTTCATCGAAACATTGGACACCTAATTTAATGATTTTTGGAGATTCAGATGTCCCAATATTCAAGGAAATAGTACCCCAAACTTTCCTTTTTGACTCCTCTTGCTTATGTGTTTCTTTGTTTCCTACATCACTTGACGAGAATGAATTCTCAAGGGGGGTCAAGCCTTTAGGAAACTTTTCATCCTCAACATAGATCATTTCCTTGGGCTTAAAAGGTTCATTTTGTATGAAAGCACAAATGCATTTTTCACTCAGGAAAACCTTCCATGATTCTACGTTATCAGGGAGGTGATGACGGTATAGAGATTGGAACATACAATTAGGTCTTTGAGTTAAGAGTTGTTGAGTAGGAGAAACTGCTAAAAAAACTAATCTATCAGCCACTGAATTAGGTTCTCTTTTAACATGAGTGATGTTAAATGATAAAAAAAATGAAATCAACATCCAAACAACTTGGGCATAACGTTTAAGTAACTTATTGTTTGGTACATAAATATTCCGTACAAGATTCACAACAAGTTCAAAATCGCCAGAAGCTGTAAGGTGGCCACAACCAATATTATATGCATTTTCGATGCCCAACAATAAGGATTCAAACTCCACAACATTTTTTGTACAAGTGTTATTGGATAAATACGTAGGTGCGGACACTAACTGATCTCCCTAGATCCACCTGGATCTAGAACAAAGAAAGACAGAACATGACTCTTTCCCTAGATTTTGACCATTGAATTAAATAGGAGGCAAGAACAAATAATATACCTTATTATCGCTTCCTTTGGTATTTGTTGATCCCGCTTCGCTCCAGTGCTCTCGTGCAGTCAAGACCAAGACAACACAAACCAACCAAAGTGAAGATAACACAATCTATTCAACAATCAATCTATGTATATGATCAAGGAATTATACAATAAAGTGGAAATAGCTTTATGGGAAAGGGACATGCTATTGTATCATATTAATGGAAAGTAAAGATTACAACCTGAGCCTTGATGTCGCAAACTT
>ML789659.1:94640-121898 GCA_009831015.1 Picea engelmannii
AGGTACCGTGAAGACTTGCCCCTCCACAGTCACCTCGTGTAAAGAACCTAGAGAGATAGGCCACTAAGGTTACCAAGTACTACAATGATGCCTGGGGAAACAGTCGACAGTCCGATCCACGCGCAAGGGCAGGGTATCTAGCCCGAAATCAACTCGAAAGGCTTCCACTCATCATTGTGGGTATACCTCTCAAACGACCCCCATAATACGTGAAACCTCTACACCAAGACCAACAAAGTAGGGTGAGTAACTCTGCCAGTCTCAATGTGACCTCATGATTGACCCTTGTTTTAGAAGGGCTTCCTAGGACAAAATATAGTAAGTGGATTTAACCGCTCCCTAACTCAAGATTCTATGTTTATTTGCAACTTTGGAAAGTTATGTTTCACACCTATTCCAAAGCCCTACAACTAATCTAATGTAGGTTTGCTACCAGAAAAGATAAAAATGTCTAATCAATTTTTATAAGCGCTTTATTTTATGGCTGTTGTTACTCAAGAGGAAAATGGTGTGGACAATATGGTGTTTTCATCGACTCGAAGATTATGCAAAGATATGAAGATGCAATCTTTTTATTTTGATGAAATCTATGCTACGAGAAGGAGAAAACATTTATCATTCCCATATGCACGATGTCCCAAAATTCATTAAAATTCTCAATATAAAG
Source organism: Picea engelmannii (assembly GCA_009831015.1). NCBI lineage: Eukaryota > Viridiplantae > Streptophyta > Pinopsida > Pinales > Pinaceae > Picea > Picea engelmannii. Next base: position 95,308 of record ML789659.1, read on the forward strand.
ATTCTCAAGAAATGAGAAAAAGGTATTGAACACCAATGCACGATTCATGCCCCCCCGCCCCGGGCCATGAGGGGGAAATTTTTTCATAATTTAAGATCAAAAAATGTCAAGAATCATGCAATTTCGCTACTTGAAATACAAGGATGCCCCCAATCTAATATAAAGAAAGAAATTAAATCTTTTTGTTTCAAAAATTTCACTAAAAGCAATAATGAATTTTGTTAAAACAAAGAAACCCAAACTAGTCTTTTCTCTTGCATGAAGAAAGTGATCTTTCAAAACAACAAGCAAATGATAAAAGACCAAGAAAACTCAACTTTCAACCGATCACCGGTTCTTAACTAATAAAACACACTCAGATCCCAAAATCAGAGAGTATGGTTTTACCAAGAAAAGTCAAGAAACGAAAGTCAAGACAAAAGTGACAAGAAGAGCCTTGAAATCCTAAGACTGTTCATGCACGAAAACGAAGACAAGAAGAACATCAATCAATGGTCCAAGAAACTCTTATGAGGCACCTAGACTGATCTGGGCAGTTGAAGATGCCACAACTCAAACCCAAAATTTTGAAAAAATGGGTTCACAGGCTGGCAATACTACACAGTGCGAGAATTAGGCATTCTCGCAGGTGGCCCTTGAGCAAAGTGTGAGAACCTCACACTGCAACCTAAAGGCAGAGTGCGAACTTTGTGGATTCTCGCAGGCTACAGTGAAGTGCAGTGCGAGAACCTCTGAAACTAGTCAAATTTTTGGAAAATGAAGCAAAACTTGAAAAGGCCTCTGGACCCAGAGGGTCTATCAGGATATCCTGAAGACTCAGAGATTGATAGGAAAGGAGAAAAGTGACACAAGAGAAAATGGCTACAGAAAAATACCAAAAGCCACAAAGAAAATGGGATGTTCCCCAGTGGAGTCACCAATTTTGTTATTGGATAAATCCGTAGGTGCAGACACTAACCGATCTCCCTAGATCCACCTAGATCTAGAACAAAGAAAGACAGAACATGACTCTTTCCCTAGATTTTGACCATTGAATTAAATAGGAGGCAAGAACAAATAACATACCTTATTATCGCTTCCTTTGGTCTTTGTTTCTCCCGCTTCGCTCCAGTGCTCTCGTGTAATCAAGACCAAGACAACACAAACCAACCAAGGTGAAGATAGCACAATCTATTCAACAATCAATCTATGTATATGATCAAGGAATTATACAATAAAGTGGAAATAGCTTTATGGGAAAGGGACATGCTACTGTATCATATTAATGGAAAGTAAAGATTACAACCTGAGCCTTGATGTCGCAAACTTCCTTTCGATGGCCCTTGGCTCCGACACACACACTTTCTCACTGTTTGTATGAAGAAGATCAACCCCTTTGGATAAACTTGTTGGAGTCTTCAAGCTGTTGTTCAAGCTTCAGTCCTTCACACAATTCTTTCACCAATTCTCCAATGAATCTTGCTTAACCTTTTCCATGAGAATTCCCTCAATATATAGGAGAGAATGAATTAGTTACTTGGATAAGAATGATCCCAAAATATCAAGGAATCTAGTACTAGGATAACCATTCGAATGCCAACCCATTCTTCTAGAAGATTCCCTTCTAGATGCTTCGAGAATTCATCTTTTTCCTTGCTTTAGGAAGAGTTCGCACCCTAGCAGTTCAACACAGTGCGAGAAGTTCGCACCCTGGCTTAAGGAAACCTGCGAGAATGGGTCATTCTCGCAACCAAATATATTAGCAACCTGCGAACCTTCTTCAAAAATGAGGTTTTTGTGAAGAGATGAAAGTAACTTTTCTCAGGAGAAAGTTCTTATGAAGAGCCTGAATACACCATCATCAATACATCATCATGATGACCAAAATCATGGGTAACAACAAGAAAATTCCATCCTATAAGAGAAATTGTGAATTTTGCCTATAGGAGAATATAGAATGATGTCGGCTCCATTACCTTCATTTGAACATGAGCCATCGAAATTCAAGTGCCACATGCCATCATCAAAATATATTGATTCAATTATAGTGTCACCTTCATCAACAAAGACATATTACACCCCCAAATCTTCTTCGAGATAATTTACATTGTGTTGGGGAACGCTCTCTACATAGGGTGAAATTCTTCCTTCCCTAAGAACTATAATGTTCTTTCCATTTCGAGGGGCATATAAATGTGTACCATTGAGTGAAAGGTATCCACCAATCAAGTCTTGTCAGTCCCTTCTGAAAATAATTGAGTAGTTATTCATAGGCATATCAATCACTTGGATATTGAGAGTTTTTCTTATCTCGGGATGTGCACACAAAACTAAGGTTACATCTTTGATCTCACCTATAGTTGATTGTTGCAGATTATTACAAGAGAGCATGCTTCTATAATTTTTGTTCGTACAAGATAAGCCAAGATCTTCCATGATTATTTTAGACATCACACTTGAACCAAACCCGCCATTAATTAATCAACAATGAGCTATTGTATCCATGATTTTTACTGCGATGTAGAAAGGAGGGATTTTTACAAGGTTCCTAAAGTTATTTACACCTATTCTATTTACAGTTGAATCTTCTTCCTTTGAATCTTCGAACAGATTGGCTATGGTATAAATATTACCTTCCATAAAGTCCTTAATATGCTTTTGTTGTTCTAGGAAAACAACTATGTCCAAAAGGGTAGCATATTCTTTGATATTAGCCAATTGGTTAAGGATATTATACTTGGAAGAAGGAAGAGGAGAAGATACTCCTTGATTGCTTGAGGTTCTGACAACTTGTGTATCAACACTTTGAGAAGATGAACTTGGGGCATAAGAAGTGTCGGGGGGATTAAATTTTCTCTTGGTAGTGTAAGATTTATTCATAGTATTTACTACCATTACATCTTGTGGTTCATCCCAATCTAAGACAACGATAGTGGTATCATGCCTTTAGTCGAAAATCATATCTCTAGAATTTCTTTTAACTTCGCAGGTATTCTCATCATGATTTTCTTCACAAAAGTTACTCTAAGTGCGAGTCATTATGGACTTTGGTTGAAAATTGGTTTCATTACTATTTCTATAAGGCATTAGAGAAGAAGAAGCCCCCGGGGAAGAGGAAAAATAAATTTATTTTCGTTCGTAGGCTATCATCCTGATATTCATATCTTGCATGAGCTATATAATCACAAACATGTATGTTTTCTTGACCAAGTCTCCCTTAGGAAGACCTATTATTTCAAGTTTATCTTCGTATTCTAGGCAAGCCTGAAGGGCGAAACCGAGATTGTCAATAGATTTGTCTTCTAGTCTATGACGATAAGGAGAAGGTAAATAATTATAATAATGCATGAAAGCAACTTGATTTTGAGGACAAATTAGTTCGGGAATTTGATTAGACAACTTGGTGTAACGAAGGTTAACATATTTAATGGTTCCACCATCCCTATAAGAAATATTATTGTATTCCCTTAATTGATCAACTGGACTCTTGGGATGCCCATAAGTGGATTTGAACCAACAAACCAATTCTTCCCAAGTTGAAAGGATTTTGGGTGGGAGATCAAAAAAATTTGTTGCAAATTTCTCTTTGAGAGAATTAACAAACCACTACATGCAAGTGTCATTACCATTATCCCTTATGTTATGAAAAGCATTAGGGAATGCTACCAGGTGTTCATTTGTAGTAACAATACCATTTCCTGAGAATCTAGGTAAATGATCCTTGAATTTCGATAATGGTTGGGTGGTTGGTGCGAGATTCAAGGGAGAAGACACATGCTAGGGAGTGGTTGTAGCATCTTCCTTGAATTGAAAAAGTCCATATTTCTTAATGATTTTTGCAGGATTGGTAGTGGATTGAATAGGGATTTGATGATTATAAATAATACCAATCACGGATGAAGCATAAGGTTGAGAGGAGGAAGAACCTCCAGTACCACTACCACTACCTGAAGACGTCATGTTGAAAGTGATAGGTATGGGTGATGAAGATGAAATGGAAGAATCAGATAGGGTTCTCCTAAGAGCACTTTGTTGTATTGATAAGACAATTTTACTCCTTCCTATTTCATAAATAGGAGTAACTTCAGGGGACAATCCTCACCTTCTTCAAGAAATACTAGAATTAAAGGACATGAAACAACAAACTAAATAGGTAACAGATTATTGTAAAATGTTACTGTTGATTTATGGGTTGCCTTTTCCTCGCTTCCCAATGTTCACGTATATTTATGTCCCTGTGAATTACTTGCCAAGAGTGGTCAAGTTCAACACGAGTACTAGCAATTTATAAAATAGTATTGAATAAACTCAAGGCAATGTTGGTCTGGTCATCAAGACTATTTCCAACAATCAGTTGTCTCACAATGGGTACTGTCACAGAAACGTCAATCAAAGAGTAATCAGAAAAAATAGAAAATAAAATACAATAGTAGTACAACAACTAGAGAGATATGAAAGTATCTCCCCAATATGATCGCCAAATAAATGTTGAGGAAAAAGGTATGAAGAAACTCACTCAAACATTTTCAGATCTTGCTAGGCTAAAGCAAGATAGTTGGGAATGTTACCCTGAGTTTAGAGCCTTAAAATCAAAACAATCACTTGATCCACAAACAATATATACAAGAGACCAAGGTTGGTTTTATTTATTATATGTAACTGTGCAAAAGAAGAAAATAAAATATACATAAGTGTGTTTATCGATAAAGAGACAAGGATAAAAAGAATATGAAAATATCATTTAAGATACACATGTGAGACAAAAATCAGTGATCTGATTTCTTTATATTGATTTTCATTCTAAGATACAAAGCATAAATTCTCTTTACAAACCCTTGCGAGGGTGGGGACCAAAGTCATATTTAGAAGTCTCTGATGAGCACCATATAAAAATACTCTGACAACAAAAGAAAACTAAATCTAGAGATCTGGATCAACTTTCCATAAAAGTATTGTCACTTGACTCTACAAAATATTCTTTATCAGTCATGAAAATTAATCCACAAACAAACAAGAATACACAAATTGCCTAAGATAAATCTTACACCTTTAGAAACAAGTTGTTGAAATATATGATTTAGTTTTGAACTTTGTTGCCTTCAATAAGACCATGTTGTCATCAAGATGGTTTAGCTTTCTAGTAAACTTTGAGTGAATGAAGAAAATAATAATCTTACAAGTATAGAGAAGACCTTCTATCAAAAGTTCCTTCTTCTCTCTATTCTCCTCTTGTCTCTTATTTAGATTGAGCTTTTATTCTTCTTCAATAAGTTATGGTAGTTCAACTACCTTTCTTTTGTTAAGTTTTAGTTAGCTTAACACATAAGTTGAGACAAACAAATAATAATAAATTAATGAGGGTCTATTTAAATAATAACTAAATAGGTGGGACCCCTTGTCAATCAAATTTTCATTTCTTTAATGATCAACCAAATATGAAATATAACACCCAAAAAACATGCAAAAACATTCGCCTTGTAACTCCCATCCTCATATAAATAGCCAAATATTTTAATATCAAAATAAAACATGAATGTTTCCCAAAAATAGGATTATATCCATGCTATCCAAAAACATTATGTCTAAATATATCTTTGTTGTCCATAACATTCTGTCATCCTACCAATAAAATATGTCTTAAAAAAAATTAACATTAAAACCCATATTTCATGTGAGAGACGGTTTTCCTTTTCTCATTGTTGCCTTCCTTTGATCCTTTTGTTTATTTATCTTGTGTAACAGTGTGCGGTTGATTGGAATCTTGGGGTTGAATTTCACTGATGACATGGGAACAATTATCTTTAAGGTGGACATGAGAGGACATTGATTCAAAGGAGTCTTTGGAGGAACTGGAAGGATTGTCCACTCCTTTTCATTTATCTATTTTTGGCTCGAGAATGTCAGTTTTGAGTCTCTTTATTGCATGAGAGGATTGAACTAATGAGGCAAAACAATCAATTTGGGCGTTTAGGTTGAATGGCGGTGGAGGAGGGGGAAACTGTAATGACATTGTAGGCCAACCATGATGATGTACAATGGGTTGATGGACAATTTCTTGCCAACCATCATTGACAGGTTGATATGGCTGCATAAAGACATGAGGGGGAACACAGACAACATATAAGTTTTGATGAGGCCGGAAAGGAGGTCTCTCAGGTCTAGGTTGTAGAATCCCCTGGCCAACTAAATTAAAGAATCCAGCTTGAAAAATATGATTCAATTCTTGTGGATCAACATCAAAGTGAATTGAGAATTGTGGCCTTCTATGCCCCCTTTGCCAATTATTACCTATGCCTCTATTGGCACCTCTGTCATTGTTGCCCCTATTAAAAAAACTCATCTTGAAGCAAGATTCCAATCAGAATATGAAAAAAAAAAAACCATCCATTCATTAACACTATATCTAAATAAAACCAAAATGTTGGCTCTATCATTCACAACAGAAGCACATGCAATCCATCCATTGATACAATCTGTCACATATTGAATTTAATGATCAATTGCATTTGAACATGGAATTTCAAGGGTCATTGGGAAAATGGGGGGTTTTGTAATGAATGAAAAATGATAGTATGGACGAGGATGAATAAATGGATATTGTTCAAGAAACATAAAAAAAAATGTCTCCATGTCATAATTTCCAATTCGAGTCGTCATCCAACCCCTTTTAATCTTTTCCTCCTAAAATGAAATTCATAATAATAGAACATGGAATAATTCAATGTTATTGGGAAGATGGTGGGCATATAATGAGCGAAAAATGAAACTATGAATAGGAATGAAATGATTATTGTTCTATTTTATAATTTGTCATTTACTCAATTCAATGATCAACATTAATGTCCTGCGCTGAAACCATATTGAATTTACCATTGTTCATCAAGCTAATTATTTCCAAATCAACATGACAAAAAATCCCACTAACCAAATTTTGTTTGAACCATAACCATTTCTTTAAAAACTTCAACATATAGTATCCATGACATGGCAACTTTAAAACTGTTCAAACTCAAGGGAAATCTCAGAAATGTCAAACTTTGCAAGTTTCATTTAAAAAAAACATCGATTTACTTTTAAACTAGTAAAGCATTTTGTGGGAGGTCGTCGAAAAAACAATTTTGAACTTTGTTATAAAAGCCAATATGAAAGGCTGAGAAAAGAATCGCAAAGCTATCAACTGTGTATTATATAAAAATCATGCCATAGCCCCAAAATAATTGTTGCGAAATCAAATTGGGTTTGAAACCCCAATGCGATCTTAGTAGTCATTGTTTCATTAAATCCATACTAACTTCAAAGTCGATCGAATTCCTTCATGAATAAATAACAAAGTGAGCCACGATTTTGTGGGTTAAATTAATCTTCGAGTGGTTCGGTCAAAACAATTGGACAAAGTTTTGAGTATGGGTTCAAAATTATTACTTGTCCATACGTATTGGATAGGGAAACAAAGCTTGGAGAAAACCGAGTGGACATGAGGTTTGAAGTGTGGACTGCAAGCGAGAAAATAACAACCCCTTCCCACAACAAAATTTAAAAGGGACATAATACACAGGCCTTCATAACTCTGCAAACAATGGTAATAACAATATGAAAGCACTGCATATCCTCCAAGGTATAGGCATGAGGTGAGGGTACTATACAATAGTCATGAGACCCGATTGTTATTTCCCCTCTACAGAGAAAAACCCCAAACAATTAATCATAAAATGTGAGCGAAACCGAACATATTCACCCATAAGACATTCGCCAACATCCATATCCCAATAATACCAACATTTGCTCCAAGCGCAACAAACCATGAAATTCAAGTAATAGCATGTCAAACCATATTTTCAGTTTGAATCGCTTAAACTCCAAAACGGGAAAAAACCCAAATTGAAATGTATTTTAACAAGGCCGAAATGCTCACAAAAAAATCTTGTAATCTTTGGAAAACAAACACATTTTGCATGCAAACTCTAAGAGCCAACAAGACGATTTTATCTGGAGCAGAGCCCACAATCCATTAATGAAGAAATAAAAGCAACATACCTGAAAGAAGAATGCTAGAAAACTCCTAAGCACAATTGTTTTCCGCCAAGGGCCGAGTATAATGGAGGCGCTACTAACCAGAGCAACCAAAACAAGAGTGAAAAGTATGGTGAAGGTGGTAGCTTCAAGGTAGGATAAGGATGGCGTGCAGTGAATGCATGTCGTTTCCCATCTTCTAAATTAAATGTCATCATCCAAAGCCAACTCTAAAGCTCACTTAGCCTCCAAAATCTCGCCCTAACATATGTCAACCACACTTTAAACATTTTCCAAAAGAAATTCAATCATCAAGAGTCAAGCTCGAGGTCGATTCATAGATCCAATTTGTTATATGCCCATCATATACTTAGCATCAAAGTAAACATAACCCACATTTTTTGCTAGTGGAGATTACCATACCACATAACAATCAATCACCCAAATATACCATAAGTTTGCATATAACATGCACTTAGTTTTCAAATAACATATCAAAATTTAGGTGTAGCAAGAGTAAAATATATAATGAAATAAACATTCCCTTCACTCGAAATCAAATTGCTAATACACCCTATGATCCATTAACAATAAATAGAACCAGGTTAGGCTCTTTTCTTTTTACTTTCAAACCATGAAATTCTTCTTGTAAGGTAATCATGAGCACAGCTTGAAGATGTTAACAAGAGGAGTCATTCTTCTCCCTTATTATTGTTCTAAAGGGGTCCCACCTATTTACTATTACTAATAAATATATAATAGCAATAATGCATTGCAATTCATTTGCAGGCAGGGATTTCATGTTGCACTTTTGGGCGTCAACAATGTTTATTTCTCTTCTCTATAGATTGTTAAATCCTTAGATTACATCATATTCACTGCTCACTATTCAATATTTCAAATCCTACCTTCAACATAATCTAAAGATGTGTAGGAATAGAGCATGTAGGTAAAGGAAGTGCAACATGGATAAGTAGTATCATAATTACTATGATACTTGTTGAACAAACACAGGTACAATATTACTAGTATAATTAATGTGATTATCCGATGGAGATTAAGAAGACACATTCAACGATAGGTTGTATTTTTATACTTATTGCACAAGATGTGACCATTGACAAGAACAAGTGCCCTCCTTCTCGTCACACTTTCGGAAGTGGTTTCAAATCATCAACTATCCAATATTATCTTTTAGTGAATAGAAATGTCACAGGAGAAGGAGAAGTAGATGATTAGATAAAGAAAACAACTTGAACACAGGCGAGAAAAGGTTATTGCAAAATATTGCATATTGCACTTGTATTTAAATCACTGTAAATGAGAGTCGATACTTTGTACCTTAAGTGCAGGTCGAGGATCTCCAAAGTTTCAACAACAACTTCATCCCACGAGATGTATCTTCAACAAGAAGGAATGATGTATCTTGAACAAAAAGGTGAGTAGGTGATGTATTGGTGATGTATTTTTATATGGACATCAATTATCAGTTTTATGTAGGTACAAAAGAATTAGGAAGTTTGAAGATGCAACCCATAGTAAAGAAAGCTTGGTTGAAGGGAAGCTACTGACAATGTTGAGACAACAGTGAAGATGGAAGCAAAAAAATATTAGATAATGGAAAACAAATGAAGGTAAAAGTTTGAGTGGTGTGTTGAATAGTAATAGACTCGCGATCATATGTTAATAGGAGTCGCACATTATAGTTTTAGCAAGTCTATGATGTCATGTTATGTTCTATGTAGTGGTCCTTGAAAAGTTTGAGTGTGTATCTGGTATCTCCATGAGTGGAGTATGTAATGTATGTACCTTATTTATGTATGTAACATGAAAGGGCATATCGTTGTAAGACTTGGATAAGCATGCTTACCCCTTTGCCATGCATCCCTGATGATTTGGATAACCTATTGGTATAGTGTAGTGGTCTCTACGATGCAGTTCTTTAACATTAGGGGTGGACCGTGTTATTGGTTTTAGACTCTGGGAGGTGAAGTTCTACATTCAGGGAAGTTCATCAATAGATTGAGTGAACCATTTACATGAAATGCATTCCTATTAGACTGGCGGTTACAACCGCTAATGACCCATGTATTATGGTGGATGGTTGTTCCTTTATATGGATGTTGACAATTTGATGATGTATGTATGATTGCGTTACAAGGTAAAAGCTAGGTTGGACCAGAGATAGACTTTGCATATCAAGAGGTTCTTCAATTCATAGTGGAGGATATGTTGTAGAAAAGAGAAGGTGTTAATGAAGACCTCAACTGATGGAGATTAAGAAAAATACTTTTCAAGGGAGAGTGTTGGAATATGTAAGTCCTACTTGTCTTAATAATGTGTGAGGAGATTATGGTTACTAATGTATTTTAGTCATTATTGTGTAGAGTTCATTTCTACGAGAAGAGTTTGTTCCTAGTCTTTAGGAGGTTGTTGGAACTAGTTGGATGTGAGAGATTCTCTCTAACTAGATGCTTCCTAGAATGGTGTGAGGTTGAGATATTTGCTCAGCTAGATAAAATGTAGAATGAAGGTAGTTTGTCTATCTTAAAACAAAACTTCTTGTATTTATATGTATCATTACATTAATTCAATAGAGCGTTGAATACATTGAATACATTGTTTCTGTGTAATGAGATTGACTCTAACGTTTTAATACAATACATATTCCAATATACAAAGCATTTCATGTTTTGTACCCAAATACTTATTTGTCCCTTAGCATCATTCCACATCACATATCGTTGAGTGTTCACTATTAGATCCAACAATACACATTCCAATATACAAAACATTTAATGCTCTATACCCAAGAATTAGTTAATACTCATCTGGCATTATTCCACACCACATATCATTCTATACAAAACATTTAATGCTCTGTATCCAAGTGATAGTGATGGTTAGTGCTGGCTTGGCATCATTCCACACCACATATCGTTCTGTTTGCATGTAGTCTCTTTCGTCACTATTTTTAATAAGGAAATAATTATTATTTGGCATCTACATTCATCAATCATCTTTATTTACGCCATCGCATCGATCATATCAACTGTAGAATATTATTTAGATCCGTCGGATATTCTTGTTTGCGGCCGACAACCGAAAACATATCCACTTCATCGTACAAATTTGACCTCATTGTTGGGCGGGCGGTAGGCCCCCCAAGGGTTCATTGAATGTGGACATCTGCCAATCCCTTTACAGACGTGTGCGTTCATTGAAGGGTTCATTGAATGTGGACATCAAACATCCTACTAGCATTTAATACTTGAGACATATAACCATGTTCTTCTTCATCAGTTAAGACATAAACCTGAAGAAATCTTAGAATGGAAAGCCAAAGGGATTTTACTGGTTTCACATTATTCATACCGAATTTCCTAAGTATCTTCACCACATACTCCTATTGTGATAACCGAGCTTACTGTATTTCCTGTCTCTATATATTTCCATGCCCAAGATTTATTTTGTTGCTCCCAGATCCTTCATAACAAACATCCTAACCAATTGAGCCAACCTGTTGACCTCAACCATGCTTGTGCTTGCAACAAGCATAACATATAACACCAAGATAATGAATATACCATAAACACAATGGTTATTCTCACTTCCTGTAAAATTTGGCTCACCATGAAGGAATCAAACATCTTGTACCATTTGTCTAGTATGCTTTAGGCCATACAATGGTTTTTGAGTTTGCAAACAAATCTCCTGTTGCGATTCTGAACTAACCGTTCTGGTTGTTCCATATACATCCCCCTTATCCAAAAAAACTCCATGTAAAACAATTTTAACATCTAGTTGTACTATCACAACCAGTGCTAACACAATATGAATTGAAACAAGATTTTAACAACTGGTGAGAAACTTTCATGGAAATCAATACCTTCCAAATGTATTTCTGCTACCAATCATGCTTGAACCTTTCATCTTTTACTATGTTTGATTTTATAAAAGGAGATACATCAAACATTGCATCTATGTCCATGATGATTATGTGGGTAGTAGGATCCCACAGTTTGCACCCCTTAACATCATCTCCATATCAAAGATCTACCTGTTTGATCTAGGTCCTACTTAGAAAGTTGATAATAAAAAAATCATAAACATCACTGCCGAATAATTTCACATTTGAGTAATTACCAGATGACCTATTCATACCTCTTCCTGAATCTTGTTGGTTTTTGCAACCAATGGTGACCAAGTTACCAGATAGCACAACCGCTTCTGTCCACAACTATTGTTGCAACTTCGCATTACTGAACATGCCTATTCAATCCCAAATTCCTTGCAATACTTTCAAAGTTCCATGGATATGAACTTACCTTCATCATATATTCTCAAACACTTGATTGACCTACCAACACATCAACCTTTCTACAGACCCATCTTTCTAAACTGAACACACTACTCCACCTCGAACTTTGCATTCGAACAACTTTGACCAAATCCGGCCAAACCGGCCAAGTAAGCCTTCACCACTTACCTCCAAGCCCATTTACAATGGATTTCACCAAGCCTTTTATAGGCTTCATTACATGTAAATCCATGGACACAATACCACGGGATACCCAAAACAAATGGACCCAAAAAACCACCTTCTTTGACCTAAAAATAGATTTAACTCATTAACTCTTGCACCGAGTTAAGACTAACTCAACATACATGCCCCCCCACATATGCAATCTACCTAAATCTACGTCTAGACTTTTCATAGGTGACCTAATAAACCAGGGGTACGCATGCCTATACAGGTCTTAAAGACATATGCCCATTTACATGCAATCAATAATTTATACAACTCCAAAGTAAATACATTTTTTTTTCACTGTGACTCAACCATCACCGACCTGCACCTTCTATGCGAACATAGGTGGAGAGACACAACAGACAGACAAAACTTCATCAACCATACCTGTAGCTGAATTTGCTTATTTTGTGGAGTCCTCTTTGGATGCTTGTTGTCTTTTCCAACAATCCTTCTTGAGATGCCCAGATTTTCCACAGAATCAACATGTTTATCTTACCCTTACTGTCTTTTGACTTAGACTTGGTTGTACCTTTCTGATCTTGCCCTCCTTCTATAGATCGACCTCTGACCACCATTGCTTCTGCTGTTGAGGTTTCCTTATTGAATATTCTCCTCATTTCCTCACACAACAAAGCTCCCACAACAGTGTCATAATCAATGGTATCTATTGTGTTAAACGACACAGTTGTGACCAGATGATCCCAAGACTCGGGCAACGAACACAATAGCGTAACCGCCTTGTCCTCATCTTCGAACTTTACTTCCATACTAGCTAATTGACAAATCAAAGTATTGAAAACATTCAAGTGATCATCAATTTTCGTACCTTCTTTCATTCGCAAGATGTACAACTGCATCTTCAAGAAGATTATGTTTGACAAGTTCTTTATCATATACAAACTCTCCAGTTTGGTCCACAAACCTGTTGTTGTCTTCTCTTCAGCGATGTTAAACAACACCTCATCTATCAGACATAAATGAATAGTATTGAGGGCTCTTGCATCTAGATCCTCCCAGCCCTCGTCTGTCATGTTTGTCGGTTTCTTTAACTTTCTAGCCAAGGCCTTTTGCAATCCTTGTTACACAAACAGATCTCACATCTTGAGATTCTATAGCGCAAAGTTATTCTTACCGCTGAATTTCTCCACCTCAAACTCATAGATGATTTTAGGGGCTAAATTTCGCAAATGGGTTAATTTTCCATGGTTTTTCCCAAAAAAAGATTAGTCAATTTCCATTTTTTCTAAAAATAATTCGCCCAAATTCCATAGAAGAAAATTGTTTTACCTTACAAATAGCCAAAATTTTATAGAAACTATATAAAATTCTTAGGAATTTGAATATTTTTACAACACTATCGCTAAAAGTTTTACATTTTGCATATTAAAGATTAATAATATTAGCCTACGTTTCTACATTTTAATATAAATTTTCATCCTTAAAATCATCCCTACTCAAACTTTAAACTTTACACTTTTTCCATTAACATAAAAAAAAAAAATCCAAGCCACTGCTTATAAAACCCTTTTGAATATGAAAAAATAGTATGAACCCAAAATATTTAATTAAAAGATTTAAGATAAATCACAAATATTTAATATATATATCTTTGAACCTTTTACTAAACCAAAATAAAAATCCACAAATAATATTTTGATAAGGCATCCTCCACCCACGTTAATCATGAAGTCGATCCCTTCATGTGATTTGTATTATGTGCATAATATATAACAAAGGTCCACCTCACCTTTATTAAATGCATCGTAAAGAAAGTCTTTTTTTTTATATCATGTGCATGTCATAATTTTCACATAAAACAAAAAACAAATTGTTTATTTATAAATATATTCATGTCACAACCTCATAAAATACTTGCTTCATACATAGTTTGAGTGGGCTTAATGGTTAATAACATGTGTTTCCTCCTAAGAGGTCACAAGTTCAAATCTAGAGGGAGTTAGGGTATGTATACCTTTGTAGACTTTATTAGTCAAATCGTTGGGAGGAGGGGGTCTCTTGTCCCACAAACAAGGGGGTCTCATACACCAATTTGGTGTCTGTCTTGGCTGTGACCTTAAAATTAGATTATTATTATAAAACGCTTGCATACATGTGTTGTGTTCAATGCATATACCTCGAACTTCAATATGAATAACCTTTCACGATCATCGCTACCTCCACAAGGCCACTCCAACGATGAAAAATGAGCATCGCTCCTCTCGCTATGTATACAGAGTGATGATGACAGCGTTATCACCAGTATCGTTTCTTATGTACGTTGTAGGAAGCGATGATTCCCTATTATTGTTCCTCCTGCTACTATAAGGGAGCGATGAACTTGGAAAACCATACAATCTAAAGGTAAGGAGCAATTATTGTTTTCCTTGCATAGGCTTATGCACGATAGGGAAAAAAATATCGCCCCTCCATACAAATTCGTCCTCCTCAAACACATGACATACAGATCGAGCTCTTCCAACATGTTGGTCTCTTTTATCTTAAGCACATCCACTCAGTTCACCTCCACTCAGTCACCTGCTCTGATACTCAACAACCAAATTCTTTTTTCCTTCCTCTAAGATATTTCAACTCTGTTCTCTGATACCACTTTTTGGGCAGTGGAAGCAAAACATAGCATAAACAAAGCATAAAATTGAGAACAACAAACCCACAATTTGACACAGTGATTTATGTGGAAACCCAATGAGGGAAAAAACCACGGACAATGATAATCGGTGTTATTTTATTCAAGGGAGAATTACAATAGCCAACTCAGACATACAACCATCCTCTCCTCTCATACACACACATCACCTCAATATTGGGTCTTTCTCTCACACACTCACTACACATTGCACTCACACCTCTATGGGTATGCTCGTATATATAACATCTATCACTCAGTTACATGGAGTGATCATGAATAGATCACATAGTTACAGGAACAATTCATAAATAAATTGCATGCATGCGCATTAACATAGTTGCATGCATGTGCATGTGACCACATGAAAAAATTCGTTGACATGTTTCCAATAGTCAAAACTCGAACAATAAACATTTCCAAAGTTGTAATTTAATTTTGTTATTATTTGACAAAATATTAAAATTCATTTTTATACAATATAATATTTTCTTAATATTTTAAATTATGTTTATTATTACAATATTAATATAACAAAATATTATAATTTTACTAGAAAATTACATATATGTATATAATAATTTTGTATATTTTTATAGTATAATTTTAAAGTTTGATTAATTATAGTATTATTTTAAAATTTAAACAATTAGAGAATTGTTTGTATCACTATTTTTTTTTTTTAAATTACATTTTTAAATGCATAAATAAATTCAACACTTTAAAATTATCAAAAAATATACTGATAAAAACTAAAAAAACACAGCAATTAAAAAACTAAGTGTTTGATTTTTTTCCAACTCTCAACTAGACACCATTATCCCAGGTCTTGATTAGCATGTCCTATGCATGTGGCTTTCATTGATGTGGACGATAGAAGTAAATGAAGGTGATGCTCCAAAGTAACAAATCAACTAAGAAGAGGAAAGTTTGATTAGGTAGTTGTTAACATATCTAATTCTCCTTCAACAAACAAAATCATTGATAAAGGTAAGGGAGAAGTTGTAATTACAATCTTACCTTAAAGCGCAAGCCATTTATTAAACAATTTGTAATGATCCATATTAGAAATATAAATAGCTATTACTTGTCGTATAGTTATTATATGAGTTGTCATCTTTTTGCAAGTTTAGTATAATTTTGCAATGATTTATTAAACTTTTTAAGATGTCAATCTCATATGAGGCTCCTTAATATCAAGCTATCCATTGGATAATTTGTAATGATTCAAGTTAGAAATAGCTATTGCTCGTTGTGTTGTTGTCACATGATTATGTACAAGTTTTCATCTTAGGCATAGTATGATTTTGTTATGATTTAGTAAGTTTTTTAATGATTTAATAATGATTATGGATAAGTTGTCATCTTATGCATATTTGAGAGTGGAGATTTTATTCAATATGGAGTGTTTTACTTAACCTAAGTGTTTTACTATTGTGTTATTGTGTTGTTGCTTCTCTTGTTTATTTTTTTATGGGATATTTTATTTGTATTAGTTATTTATTGTGGATGTTTTACATAGTACTGGAAAACTTGCTTAAGATTTTTCTCTATGAATAACACATACAATTAGATAGGTTTCATGTTTGAATGCATAGTGGGATAATTTATGGTTGATACTCATCTCTTTATGTCTATAATCAATTCTATCTTGGGAATTGATCAACTCAAACTACTTCAGCCAATTTGAGCTCGCTAGAGGTAAGTTAAGATTGCCCTTCTGCAAGCTTGCATGAGTGCCAACTCCCACCCTTACTCAATGCACCCACCGTGGGAAGTTTTTTAATTGATCACCATTTTACAAATATAAGAAAAAACCCATTTGATTTTTCGTAGTTGTATTCATTCAATTTTTTTTGTTCAGTGAAAATGATAATTTTGGGTAATCGTTATCCCACAAAGTCTACAAATATGATAACAAATTTAGTTATTTTTAGTGCTTCGAGTGGAACCTTCATGAATATTATTGGGGGCGCTTTTGGAGTTTTTCCTCTCCACAAAAATGAGGAGAATTCGTCTTCTCCAAAGAAATGGGAGAATCAAAAGAAGGGACCGAAGTAAGGTGAATGTACATCACATTGAAAGAAAACAAAAACACGTTCTACTATAAATATGATTTTGAGCAATGAAAATGTTGAAAATGGAATTATATCTACGAGTAAATCTAGTAAATGTGCTTTCTATGTAGGTTAGAAAACTCTAGTTACTTCCACCATATTACATTTTCAAAACTTAAAATTTTAGGAAATTGCACATTTTAACATTTCTAAGAAATTACTCCTTCCTCTATTTATATTTTTGGTAGAATGCATAGTTCCATATAATACATAGTTTCATTTAAAGTTAATTTCCATACCTTTACCTATATTTTATTACCTTGTTTTATATAAAAATGCAATGTAGAAATCATTTAAATTTAACAAGCCCCCCTACAGTGGTGATGTCCTCGTTGATATGCTTTTGCATGCCCGATGATAAAAGTCGTAGAAACTTATGTTTTGATTTGAAAAAAAATGCAATGTGTTTAATCAATCTAATAAAGTAAGGCATTGCATCGTTTCCTCTTCACATAAAATCAGAATCTTGAAAATGAAGTAAATGACAACCTAACAATTCAGGTACATAACATATATCAGATCTGAAATTATGATCTTGAAAAGGACAATCTGATATGATAACTTTACCCTAAATTCCTGGAAGTGTTTTAAATGATGTCATATTGATATTTCCCTCTTTGAAGCCTCGTTCATGTGGTTCTAATGGAAGACATGTTGAGGCATGACGTAACCTCCTTTAAAGAAACAAACGGTTAAAAGCATATTAGAATGGGGTAAAAATATTAGAATGTGGTAAAAACATTTAAGAATATATGAAAGTACTCCTACTAAGTGACTGTGATAGGGGTATCTATTTTGCAAAGCCCCATATATATATATATATATATATATATATATATATATATATATATATATATATAAGTGTTTTAAATGATGTCATATTGATATTTCCCTCTTTGAAGCCTCGTTCATGTGGTTCTAATGGAAGACATGTTGAGGCACAACGTAACCTCCTTTAAAGAAACAAACGGTTAAAAGCATATTAGAATGGGGTAAAAATATTAGAATGCGGTAAAAACATTTAAGAAGATATGAAAGTACTCCTACTGAGTGACTGCGATAGGGGTATCTATTTTGCAAAGCCCATATATATATATATTCATCAAATAAATCTATAGCTTATTAGAAAAGCCACTTCTGAGTTTTAATTCAATTCAATATGGTATTATTCCCTATTCGACTAGAATCCACTTCTTGCTCTACTAGTATGGGTGTAGGAGCTATAGCCATGTTTTTAGATGGATACAGATGAAGGCACATAGTTGTCGTCTTGAAATAGCGTAACCTAGGTTTGGTGGCACCACTGATAATGAAAAAATTGAAGATTCTAGCACTGACTCCATGTGATAATTTGTGGGACTGGAAAATCTAAAAGAAAATCAAAATTAGGTAATTGTCCTTATGAAATGTTGTATTTCATGTATCTTTGTTCTTTAAGGAGTGTGATTTAGATTACAGCTTACCCATCTTGCAGATGCATATTCCAGGAATTGTTTACATTGTTTACAAGCATATTGTCAACTGCCACTAACTTACTAGAAAATAGCAATCATTCCATGAAATAGAGGGTTGACAAAGGTAAGACAGCTAACACGTATCCATTGAATTGGACCCATCACTAAGTGAAAACCATTATCTCCTATGCTTCTATGTATATGCCCCCTCGATCCCACCAAAGACTTCAGGCGTTTACATGTTGGTTCTAGATCCTTCATGTCTTTGTTGTTTGTACACATAAATTATCAATGCAAATTTATTTATTAGGTTTTATTTTGTACTGGGAAGAATACATGACATTAGCTGATACACATACATTCCATTGCTAGGATAAAATTATGAAGCCAAACCATTCTACAAGGAAGGTAATTAAGAGGCCAAGAGGCCAACTCTAGTTGATATACCTTGGTGTTTCAGGGCAAGGTGTCATGTATGGATATATTTTAGTGTTTACATCCTCATCCCTAAACCAAAAACCTATTGCCCGAATGTGTAAACTGCAATTCATTTCATTGCATTATTATACCATTTATAGTACTATAGTGTTGATAAAGTCATAGTGTATATGAAATACCCGATGAAAGGGAGGGTCAGAAGTTGCGGAAGACGTATCACTTATTCATTTAAGTAGTCAATGCATGGTTTAAAATCACCTAAGTGATATTTAGGCCAAGGAAACGTTGATTCACTTGATGATTGAGTCGGTCAAGCACTCCCCACAATCTGCACTATCTTCCTTTGCCGCATTGAGTTTGAAGTTTGTTTGCAAAGCTCTTCAATCCTTTCCACATAGTCAAGTACATCTTTGATCCCACTCCCGTTCCAAGAGAGCTTGTCCTTAGTCACCTAGGAGGAGAGAAATCCTTCCTCTCTTCACTATGCCTTGAAAATAAATGAATGGTTTTGTATTAAATTGGCCCACCAATTATTCAAAGTCCATGGTGCAACACTCACGATAATAGTTTTGGCATACACCTAAGTACAAAACCCTATGTGATTATCCGATTTATATAACCTACTTCCTATCTCTCGATCACCAGTTTTAGCACCAATTTAAGTAAGCATTGGCTAAAGTAAAGGTCACCGAGACAAGTGCAGAGGCATCAATTGATCTTGATAATGTGATAGCACTTAACCTGGCATACCTTTCAAATCAAAATACCTAGTTGTTCCAATGGTAGATACAGAGCCAGTTTTCAAATGGAACAGGCGAGCTACGTATTTAATAGGGCTTGTATATATCTTTTAGTTGAATTGAAAAGCGCCTTCATC
The DNA here is from genome assembly GCA_009831015.1 of Picea engelmannii. Taxonomy (NCBI): domain Eukaryota; kingdom Viridiplantae; phylum Streptophyta; class Pinopsida; order Pinales; family Pinaceae; genus Picea; species Picea engelmannii. The sequence continues at coordinate 115,361 of ML789659.1, forward strand.
TCCTCCCCTTCTCCTAATTCTAAGAAATGGATTACCTTACCTATCAAGAAGGAGATATTGCATTTAATGGATATAAAACACTGGTGGATAGAGACAGAGATAACTTCAATAGCATGGTCCTTCTGAGAAGAACTCCCCTTGTTGGTATGGTTGGCCATCTAACGATTCGTGAGAATATATAAAAACGATCTAAAAAATATACCTTCATATCTAAGTGAAAACTAAAACTTTAATATTGAAGGGAAAATCTATATGTCCATCATTAAGTATTTGACACATATGTGTAGCAAGATGTATGTGATGTCAAGTTTCATGGTCCACATGCAATGCCCAAGCACTTGGTCAGCAAGCCCTAAGCTGCGACCATGACACTCTGGGGATTATGGGACCGTTGAATATATCAAAGCAATTTCACATTACAATTGTCTATTGTAGGATATGACCATGCCAGGTTTCATGGTCCAGATACAGTGTCGAGCGACCTGGTCAACGTGTCTTAAGATGCATCCATAGCGCTTTGGGGCTATGTGCTATGACAAATTTTTAAACCATAATTCTTATTTGGAAAGGAGACCTCTAATGTTGTGACCATGGTGCTTTAGGGTGTTGAATCGAAAGCATCGAACCCACTAATCTTTTAGCACGTATCCATCCAAATGTGAAAATGTTGTAGAAGACGTTTGTTGTTGGTTATGAATAAACGAGTGAAACGGTAGCTCCTGGTGTCTACTAAAATTATTATAAAAGTCAGACTAGAGGGAAAGAGACATCCCAGAAGGAGATTTACCAGCTTAGCTTGCAGTTCTTCTGATTAAATTTCAGGTGATAACAGTCTTATTTTCTAAACCTAAAAGCACCAATAATCGAGTTTGTAGAATGATTTTGCATTTTCTCTGTGTTAAAAGTTTAACATCTTCAAAGTAGGCATATGTAGTGGAACATTGGGAAAAATGTGTTTGCATCGAACGATAAAAAAAGGAAGGCAAGAGGGATTTATAAAAAAGGACTTAGATATGGGTTTTTCTAAAGAAGAACCCCCAAGCCCCTTCTGCGCTACGGAAAAGGGTTATTCCAATCCATGTCTTTGGAGTCGGTTCAACATCGTAATGAATGGAGAGAAGATAGGGACTTGTTAATGGGAAAACCCCCACCCCAATATTGACGGTGCATCAATGGAGCATTTACTACTGCTAGGGCGGAAGGCTATTGTAACAGTGATTTTCCCCTTCTTGTAAGGCTAACTTAATTATATGCAGTGCATATTTTTGAGTAATAAGTGCAACTGGTGAGGTTTTGTTTTGGATTTTAATGCATTTTCCATACAATGTATAGTCCTCGTGAAATAAATCGTTTTTTGGTTATTTTGATTCTCCATTGAGCGTGTTATTTGTATATATGTAGTGACTATTACGTTGGGTGATAAATCGAAAACTAATCCAAGTGTGGGCTAGATATGGAAAATTTTGGGTCAGAAATCATAAATTTAAAACAAATTCTACCATCACCATAAATTTGGTTCAATTATGGAGAAAGCATTTCCAGATCATTGGAAAATTAGTTTCTACATCTAGCTGAATTTTGCTGGAAGATTTTCTAAATCGTGTGATTCTGTTGGAAGTCTCGTCGTTACAATGATGGCCACTTTCTAAATGACTTTTGTCTGCTTCCCAAATCTTATGTTGTGTCTCTGCATAGGCATAGTTTTCTATGGAACACTCAAACGTTGTCTTCAAGAAGAATGGACTCCATGTAGATGCTTGTGGGTTCATCGTGCCTACCTTCATAATCACTTCTCGCCATATCCTTTAATTTTTTATTTCTTCTTCAACATGGTCCTTCACATGTTGAATTGGCTCAAGGCTGGCATTCTTCCTGCAACATAGTCAATTGGTAGGTCATCTCGGTTCTTCAACCATGACACTAGATGATATGTTGGGTCATTCATTGATGCTAGGTAAATTATTCGATCAATTGAACAACAAAGAGGATGGATGGGCAATGCACCCACCGTTGTTGTTCTAGAGAAGGTTATGGACTCTAGTAGATAGGAAATAAAAAAAATTAGTGTCTTTTTTCATGAATAATCCTGAAAACTAGGTGTTGATCCAATGTGTGTTGGTTATATTATTCTTCTTCCTCAAGAAAAGTAACTACTTGTTTGTTGAATTCCAAACATCAGAAAATGATACCATTGCTCACAACTACGCAAGACCTCATATTTAAACAACAAATACATATTTGTTGAATTTCAAACATCAAAAAAGGTTGCCATTGCTCACCACTAGGAAAGACCCATGTTTAAACAACAAAGATTCTATGTAGAAAAAAATCTGATGTTTGTTGAGGAAAAAAGTATGAAGAACCTCACTCAAAAAATTTCAGATATTGTTAGGCTAAAACAAGATAGTTGGGAATGTTACATGGGGTTTATAGCCTTAAAATCAAAACAATCACTTGATTCACAAACAATATATACAAGAGACCAAGGACAATTTTATTTATTATATGTAATTTTGTAAAAGAAGAAAATAAAATATACATAAGTGTGTTTATGGATAAAGAGACAAGGATAAAAAGAATCCAAAATTTTCATTTAAGATACACATGTGAGACAAAAATCAACCATCTGATTTCTTTATATTGATTTTCATTCTAAGATACAAAGCATAAATTCTCTTTACAAACCCCCACAAGGGTGGGGACCAAATTCAAATTTAGAAGTCTGCGATGGGCACCATACAAAAATACTCTGACAACAAAAGAAAACTTGAAGATAGAGATCTGGATCAACTTGTCATAAAAGTATTGTCACTTGACTTTGAAAAATATTATTTATCAGTCATGAAAATTAATCCACAAACAAACAAGAATACACGGACTACCTAAGATAGATCTTACACCTTTAGAAACAAGTTGTTGAAAGATATGATTCAATTTTGAATCTTGTTGCCTTCAATAAGACCATGTTGTCATCAAGATGGTTTAGCTTTCTTGTAAACTCAGATCGAATGAAGAAAAGAATAATCTCACAAGTATAGAGCATACCTTCTATCAGAAGTTCCTTCTTCTCTCTATTCTCCTCTTGTCTCTTCTTTAGATTGAGTTTTTATTCTTCTTCAATAAGTTATGGTAGTTAAACTACTTTGCTTTTGTTAAGATTTAGTTAGCTTAACAAATAAGTTGAGACAAATAAATAATAATAAATAAACAAGGGTCTATTTACATAATAACTAAATAGGTGGGACCCCTTGTCACTCCAATTTTCATTTCTTTAATGATCAACCAAATATGAAATATAACACCCAAAAAATATGTTCAAACATTCGCCTTGTAACTCCCATCCTAATATAAATAGTCAAATATTTTAATATCAAAATAAAACATGACGATTGCCCAAAAATAGGAATATATACATTATGTACAAAAACATTTTGTCTAAATATATCTTTGTTGTCCAAAACATGATGTCATCCTACCAATAAAATCTATCTTCAAAAAAATTAACATTAAAACCCATATTTATTGTGAGAGGCGGTCTGTCTTTTCTCCCTATTGCCTTCCTTTGATCCTTTTGTTGGTTTATCTTGTGCAACAACCTACAGTTGATTGGAAGATTAGGGATGAATTTCACGGATGACATGGGAACAATTATCTTTAAGGTGGACATGAGAGGACACTCATTCAGAGGAGTCTTTGGAAGATCTAGAAGGATTGTCCACTCCTTTTCCTTTATCTATTTCTAGCTTGGGAATGTCAATTTTGAGTCTCTTGCTTGCATGAGAGGACTAAATCGCTGAGGAAACATAATCAATTTGGGTGTATGGGTTGAATGGCGGTGGAGGAGGGGGAAACAATAATGATATTATAGGCCAACCATGATGATGTACAACAGGCCGATGGAAAATTTATTGCCATCCATGATTGACAGGTTGCTCTGGCTGCATAGAGACATGAGGGGGAACACGAACACCAAAGAAGTTTTGATGAGGCTGGAAATGACATCTCTCTGGTCTAGGTTGCAGAATCCCCTAGCCAACTAAATTAAAGAATCCATCTTGAAAAAGATGATTCAATTCTTTCGAATCAACGTCAAAGTGAATTGAGAATCATGGCCTTCTATGGCCCCTTTGCCAATTATTACCTATGTATCTGTTGATACCTCTGCCATTGTTGCCCCTGCTAAAAAAACTCATCCTGAAGCAAGATTCCAATCAGAATATGAAAAACGTTTCACCATCCATTCACTAACACTCTACCTAAATAAAATCAAAATGTTGGCTCTATCATTCACTATAGAATCACATGCAATCTATCCATTGATACAATCCCTCACATATTGAATTTAATGATCAATTGCATTTGAATAGGGAATTTCAAGGGTCATTGGGAAAATGGGGGGCTTTGTAATGAATGAAAAATGTTAGTATGGGCGAGAATGAATAAATGGATATTGTTCAAGCAACATAAAAAACAATGTCTCCATATCATAATTTCCAATTCGACTCGTCATCCAACCCCTTTTAATCTTTTCCTCCTAAAATGAAATTCGTAATTATAGAACAAGGAATAATTCAATGTTATTGGGAAGATGGTGAGCAATATAATGAGCGAAAAATGAAATTATGAACGAGAATGAAGTGATTATTGTTCTATTTTATAAATTTTCATTTACTCAATTCCATGATCAACATTAATGTCTCGCGTTGAAACCATATTGAATTTCCCACTATTCATCAAGATAATTATTTCCAAATTAACATGACAAAAATTCCCACTAACCAAATTTCATTTGAACCATAACCATTTCTTTAAAAACTTAAACATACAGTATCCATGACATGGCCACTTTTAAACTATTCAAACTCAAGGGAAATCTCATAAATGTCAAAGTTTGCAAGTTTCATTTAAAAAAAACACCAATTTCCTTTTAAATTGGTAAAGCGTTCTGTGGGAGGCCATCGACAAAACAATCTTGAACTATGTTATAAAAGCCAAGATGAAAGGCTGAGAAAAGAATCATAAAGCCATCAACTGTGTATTATATAAAAATCTTACCATAACCCCAAAATAACTATTGCAAAATCAAACTGGGATCAAAACCCCAATGCGATCTTAGTAGTCGTTGCTTCATTAAATCCAACTAACTTCAAATTCGATCAAATTCCTTCATGAATAAATAAAAAAGTGAACCACGATTTTGTGGGTTTAATTAATCTTCCAGTGGTTGGTTCCCATACGTATTGGATGGGGAAATAAATCCTGGAAAAACAGAGTGTGTTAGGTAGCTAGAGAGGTAGTGTGAGGGGGGGGGGTAGAGGGCCCATAGTGATAATAGTGGAGGTCATTCAATGTAAGGTGGACTAGGTCCACTATATTATTAAATAAGGCTCACTATGGTAGTTAGATATAATAAATGTAAGAGGACTTCTTAGAAGGTTCGACTTCTAGAAGATTCCTCCTCTAGAATGTTCTTAGGTGATGGTGGCACTATATAAAGGGGTTCAAGCAATGTAATGGGACGTGAAGAGAAGTATTGTATTGTGAGTTGTAGCTCAATAGGAGTATTCCCCCTCGAAGAGGCAAGTGAACATGAGAGGATCCCTTCCATAATATGATCTATTGTATGGTGTTGCCCTACCTCAAGGGTTTTCTATAATAAAAGTGTGGTTCTTCTATATTGTTTTATACATCTTGTGTGGTGATTGTATTCATATATATTTAGATTTATTGTGATATTTTGTATTCAAGTATTTGGTACATAACAAGTGGTATCAGAGCACTTTCCTTGGCCAAAGAAGGGAATAATTTTTTTCTTTTTTTGAAGAATTTTTTCTAGGGAAGAAAAAGAGGGTGGCACACTTCAAGTTCATATCTAAAGATTTATGAGTTGAATTTGAAAAAAAAAATTGGGTATTTGAATTCCTCTCGAAAACATACCCAATTTGAAAAAACAAATAAACCGAAACGGAGTCCAGGAAGTAAAGTTATTGTAAATGTGTTGAACCTACACAGAATAGATATAGCTAAACAATAATACACACATTTGTAGAGAGAATTGGAGAAAGAAGAAAAAGGAGAGAAAGAATGGAAGAATTCTCATTAACCATTACCACACTCAAAGAGTGAATAATTTACAATAGATATAGGATACATGAGTAACTAATGAGCCATAGTGGTGGTCTAAAGTGATCTGGACACACACCAACAGCTACAGGAGTGAACTGCCGCCTAGTCTAGTCTCTCAGGCAGTTATGGGAGTGAACTACCACCTAGCTGAGTTAACTAGTCAACTAGTCTTCATTTAACTGACTGAACAGAGAGTAGTGAGGAGTTAAATAAGGAAATCAAGGGTAATGCGCTAGTATGGTGATGATCCCAAGGAAAGTGTGCATTAGCTGGTGATGATCCCAATGTTTCATGGTGACAAAACCAATGCAACATCTAAACTCAACTCAACTAGTCAAACTGAAGTGTCAACTGAACGAGAATATTTTCTAGGTGGAATATTCTCCCCTAAAATATAGGAGACTGGATAATG
>ML789659.1:121948-137644 GCA_009831015.1 Picea engelmannii
ATTCTCCCCTAAAATATAGGAGACTGGATAATGACTAATTATGACTAATAAAAAAGGAAAAACCTTAGGAAAAATAAATCCTAGGTGTGTGTGAAGTAACTCCAACACCCCCCCTGAACATCACTATGGTGAAAATAAAGAATGGGTCCCGACAATGAGACCATGTTAGGTACCCAAATACAAAAGATACACTGAAATAAATGAGGAAAGAGGGAAAACCTCATGGGAAACCCACCCCCCCCCACCTCAAATTACAATTCATAAAAAAAATAAAAAATGAGAAGAAACAAAAAGAAGTTGCTTAGCAACTTTGTCCTTCACTCCAAGAAGACCTCGCAACTGTGCAAGTTTGTGCTCATTGAAGATTTTGTTGAAGATGTAGATGACTACATGGATCTGATGAAGTATATGCACCATTGATATGTCCACACATATCCACTTTATCTTCTTGTAATGAATAATATCCAAATAAAGTTTGGATGAAACTTTGAAAACCGTGCGTCCGTTTCCGAAAAAATGTTGAAATTTTGTTGATTTTAAAAAGATCATAACTTCTCTTCCCGGACTCCGTTTCGGGCGATTTTTTTTTGAGATTGGATATTTTCCCGAGAGGAATTCAAATATCCAATTTGTGTCTACAAATAGTGCTCAGAAAATATCATAATTGAGTCTGATGTGCGTGGATCCCTTTTTGTCTCCTGATATGCATGTGTTGTGCATGGAAAAGTATCTACATGTGACTCTTGAGATGCATGCCATATATCTTCCACATGAATTTCAGAAAACAAATATGAAATGGAGTAGACATCATCTTCAATTAATAGAATACAATTTTTTGTAGATACTTGTGTAGAAGGCTCTTCAAACTGAGATGATTTATCTTCCAGTGGTTTTTCTACATTCTCTATCTTGTCAACATTTTGCATGCATTCTTCCTTATTCCCAAATAAAACCTCAAATATGCTCCATAAATCATTTGGAGTGAATTCTTTTGAGTCATCATATACTTGATGGAGAATTTCGGGAGAAATAAAATAGAGGATACATCCTATGGCCATATCTTGTGTATTGAGAAAGTCATTTTTCTCATCGACAGAATCATGCTCTACTTTCATTTCCATAGTTATTTGGTACAAACCTCTGCATATGAGCATAAGAAGAATTTTTGGCTTCCATTCCAAATAGTTATGAGGCGTGAGAAGTATTTATGGCGAATAATCCATCTTTTTGTTGTATTCAATCTTTTGTACCTGCAAAAATATTTTGGTGTAGATTTTGCTTAGAAGTTCGTCGGCTCTGATACCATGTAAATGTGTTAAACCTTCACATAATAGATCTAGATAAACAATAATACACACATTTGTAGAGAGAATTGGAGAAAGAAGAAAAATGAGAGAAAGAATGGAAGAATTATCATTAACCATTACCACACTCAAAGAGTGAATAATTTACAATAGATATAGGATACATGAGTAACTAATGAGCCATAGTGGTGGTCTAGAGTGATCTGGACACACACCAACAATTACGGGAGTGAACTGCCACCTAGTCTAGTCTCTCAGGTAGTTGCGGGAGTGAACTGTCACCTAGCTGAGTTAACTAGTCAACTAGTCTTCAGTTAATTGATTGAACATAGAGTAGTGAGGAGTTAACTCAGGAAATTAAGGGTAATGCGTCAGTATGGTGATGATCCCAAGGAAAGTGTGCATTAGTTGGTGATGATCCCAATGTTTCATGGTGACAAAACCAATGCAACATCTAAACTCAACTCAACTAGTCAAACTGAAGTATCAATTGAACGAGGATATTCTCCAAGTAGAATATTCTCCCCTAAAATATAGGAGACTGGATAATGACTAATTATGACTAATAAAAAAGAAAAAAAACTTAGGAAAAATAAATCCTAGGTGTGTGTGAAGTAACTCCAACAGTTATAAAAATTTTAAATTCAACAGTTTTTCAGGGTTTTTCCGAAAAAACCATGATTTTCTGCAATAATTTATTTTTAAACCCTTGTCCTATTTTTTACGGTTTTTTTTTTTTCGTGACGGCGATGAGAATGCAAAGTTCATAAATTTCCATGGGGTGCTCAGATTGCTAACAAATCAGTGCCATTGGATAAATAATTTTAATAGTTTTCTTTTGGTATTTTATATGTCGTGTTTCCAATGGATATGCACTTTCAACTTAGGGAAATTCTACACATGATTGAAGAATTCAAAGACAATATACAAGACCACAGAGATTGTTATCACAATATTCAACGGTCATTGGCTCTCCTTCGAGAGAGATATCTTATGGAAGACATCATGAATGAATATCATCAAGAAGTGTATGCTTGGTATGATTTGGAGGATGATTGTGATGATTGGTATATGGATAGTTTTCATTTCTAGGATGACAACCACTTCCATATTTTATTTGATGACTCTACTCCAGCTTCTGTAGAGAACATCAATGTGACACATCAGGAGCTAGTTATGATTACCAGTGTCCAGCCTCCATATTCTACAATGGTATTGTTCCTTCCAGATTCAACTTTGACTATTTCCCACTATGTGGATGAATATTCTTATTTGGATCCACATGATAGGTGTTAGTATGGGGAGCATAATTTTCAATTGGTTATTGGGTGTCGATATCTTCTGTATGGAGTTCACATGAGAAATTGGACATCGGACCTTGGTTTACAATGACAGTTGGACTACTTCAGCATGGTGGCTTCAATTTCTCAATGGGACCCTGGTTCTCTAGTCTACTTCAACACTATGGTTCACACTTATCCATGGGACCATGGTATATGGTTGTACATCAAGCGTTGAGGACAACGCTTTCATAAGGGGGATGGAATGTTAGGTAGCTAGAGACATAGTGGGGGGGGCGGGCAAGAGGGCCCATGGTGATAATAGTGGAGGCCATTCAATGTAAGGTGGACTAGGTCCACTATATTATTAAATAAGGCTCACTGTGGTAGTTATATATAATAAATGGGTAGTTAGATATAATAAATGTAAGAGGACTTCTTAGAAGGTTCGACTTCTAAAAGATTCCTCATCTAGAATGTTCTTAAGTAATGGTAGAAATATATAAAGGGGTTCAAGCAATGTAATGGGACATAAAGAGAAGTATTGTATTATGAGTTGTATCTCAATAGGAGGATGCCCCCTCAAAGAGGCAAGTGAATAGGAGAGGATACATTTTATAATAGGATCCATTGTATGGTGTTGTCCTACCTCAAGGGTTTTCTATAATAAAAGTGTGGTTCTTCTATATTGTTCTCTGAATCTTTGTGGAGTTTATGTATGCAAGTATTTGGTTCTTAACAGAGTGGGCATGATTTTTTAAGTGTGGAATGCAAGCGAGACAATAACAATCCCTTCCCACAACAAAATTCCAAAGGGACATAATACACATGCCTTCATAAATCTGCAAACAATGGTAATAAAAATGCAAAAGGACTGCATATCCTCCAAGGTATGGGCATGAGGTGAAGGTACTATACAATAGTCATGAGACTCGACTATTCTTTCCCCTCTACAAAGAAAAACCCCAAATAATTAATCATAAAATGTGAGCGAAACTGAACATATTCACCCTTAATACATTCACCAACAACCATATCCTAGTAATAACAACATTTGTTCCAAGTGCAACAAACCATGCACTTAAAGTAATAGAATGTCAAACCATATTTTCAGTTTGAATTGCTTAAATTCCAAAACGAGAGAAAACCCAAATTGAAATGTATTTTAACAAGGCCAGAATGCTCACAAAAAATTCCTGTAATATTTGGAAAACAAACACATTATGCATGCAAACTCTAAGAGCCAACAAGACGATTTTATCTGGAGCAGAGCCCACAATCCATGAATGAAGGGATAAAATCCACATACCTGAAAGAAGAATGCTAGAAAACTCCTGAGCACAATTGTTTTCCACCAAGGGTCGAGTATAATGGAGGCGCTACTAACCAGAGCAACCAAAATAAGTGTGAGAAGTATAGTGAAGGTGGTAGATTCGAGGTAGGGTAAGGACGACGTGCAATAAATGCACGTTGTTTCCCATATTCTAAATTAAATTCCATCAAGCACAACCAACTCTAAAGCGCACTTACCTCCAAAAACCTGCTCTAACATATGTTAGCCACACTTTAAACATATTCCAAAAAAAATTCAATCATCAAGAGTCGAGCTCAAGGTCGATGCATAGATCCAATTTGTCATATGCCCATCATATACTTAACATCAAAGTAAACATAACCCACATTTTTTGCTAATGGAGATTACCATACCACATAACAATCGATCACCCAAATATACCATAAGTTTGCATGTAGCATGCACTTAGTATTCAAATAACATATCAAAATCTAGTTGTAGCAAGAGTAAAATATATAATGAAATAAACATTCCCTTCACTCGAAATCAAATTGCTAATACACCCAATCATCCATTAACAATAAATAGAACCAGGCTAGGCTCTTTTCTTTTTACTTTCAAACCGTGAAATCCTTATTGTAAGGTAATCATGAGCGCAACTTGAAGATGTTAACAAGAGGAGTCATTATTCTCCCTTATTACCGTTATAAAGGGATCCCACCTATTTAGTATTATTAATAAATTTATAATAGAAATAATGCATTGCAAGTCATTTGCAAACAGATATTTCATGTTGCGCTTTTGGGCGTCAACAAACTAGAGAATCCACAACGAAACTGCTTCCAGTAGATTTAGAAGTCATAATGCTTGGTTTCACAAACCAGTAGGAATATGTGATCGAAGTTGTTCAGAAAATAGTTATGCAACAGGGGGGAAATAAAGGCTTAAGGGAATCAATGGAATGGGACTTCGTGGAATAACTTATGGAAAGTGATATGTATGAGGGGAATTGGTCATGTATGCATAACAACGAATATGAATCACAATCGAAAATATTTATAACCTTCAAGGAGGATACTTATGATATGCTCTTGAATCTTAGAATGGAGGGAAGAAAGGGATATCAGAAGATGGGAAGAAATCAAAACCAACTATGCTACAACAATTTTTAAAGAAGAAATCTATTTCATTAGTGTTTCGAAAGGAGGATATCGTAACAGTTGTGTATTACTTTATTCTTATTGATCAACAAAACTTACATAAATGACATAATTATGGAAAAAATGATCTAGACCTTACTTCCTATGACCATTATAAAAAAACAACAGAAACCAAAACCAAATAAACCAAAGGAAAGACAACAAATATGTACAACAATCATATTTACACAAAATAGAATTAGTGATCAAGATGGTTCCACATAATGTTTCAAGTGGGAACCATTGGTACTGTAATAAAACAATCACTCATCCATTTCTTTAAGAAGATACAAATTTGTTCCAAGGATAGAAGCAAGTTTGAAAGGACCTAGCCATAACTTTTGGAACTTAGAATGTCGTCCTCTCTCAGCATGGGTCGAGTCCCATAGTAATATTTTATCATATATTTTTAATTCAACAATCTTTGCTCGTTTGTTAAAATACTTCTTCATTATTTGTTGCCTCCTTTTCAAAATTTCCAAGGAAAAATTCTTTTGTTCTTCTAGGGATAAAAAAATATTTATACTTTGAGAGACATTAGAAGAATTTAATTATTTGGTCTGTAACATCAAGCGTAAGGAAGAGATCTCTAATTCAATGGGCAAAATAACCTATTGGTTGTATACGAGCTGAAAGGGAGTAAAGTGTGTACTTTCTTTAGTGGTTGTATGGTCTTCCCAAAGAGTGTAAGTTATAAGTGTGTGCCATTGGCAAGGTTTGTCTTATATAATTCTCTTTATAATCCTGACCAGATTCTTATTAGTGGATTTTTCTTGTCCATTTCCCTTAAGGTAATAAGCGGATGAAGTAAAATGTTTGACACCTAATTTAGCAAGAAATTGGGTTAATTTTACAGAAATAAAGGTTGTATGATTGTCCATAATGATTTCTAACAGAAGGCCAAATCCGGAAAATTTATTGGACTCTAGAAAAGAAATTACTTGTTCATCTTGCGCGTGTCTAAGAGGAACAACCTCAGTCCACTTATTAAAGTATTCAGTAGTTGTCAAAATGAAGATATTCCTTGCAGAGGATGGAGGATTGATTGGGACAATAAAGTCTAAACCCCACTTAGGAAAAGGGAAATTTAGAAGTACAGGTTGTAAAGGCATGGAAGAAAAATGTTCCTTACTAGTGAATTTTTTTCATTTATCACAGGACCTCATGAATTTAGAAGAACCGCGAAAGATAAAAGGCCAGTAATAACCATTTATTATGATCTTAAAAGAAACATCTTTAGTAGAGAAACAGACACCAATATGAATGACATATGTTGATGATCCATGGATATCGTGTAATATTTTTTGTGCTTCATTATCATTTACACATCGGAGCAACAACCCATCAGAAGATCTTATATACAAGGAGTCTCCTAAAATAATATACTTAGAAGCTTCAAGGCGGAGTCTCATTCTCTAATGCGGATCCAACTCGTCTGGGCACCTTTGATATTGCAGATAATACACCATATTTTTATACCAAGGATGCTCATATATAGAGAGATTTTTATTTTCAATATAAAATAGCGTTGAAAGAGGATTATCTTGGTCGTCAAATTCTTCACTTGGTTTAGGATTATGAGCTAAGTGAAGGGCTAAGTCTCGCCCCTTGATTGTCTTAGATGTTACAATTGTCAAATCATGCTCCTGAATTTTGGCTAGCCAATGTGCAATCTTTCCGGAGAGATAAGTTTGTGAGAGTAGAAACTTGACAGCAGGCAAAGGGACTTTTACCTATGTATGTTTACCCAAAATAAAATGGTGAAATTTTTCTATAGCTTTGACAAGAGAGAAAACATGTTTCTCAATATAAGAATATTTTATCTCATCATCTGATAGACTTTGACTCATGTAAGCTACATGTTTTTCATTGTTTTGGTCATCACATTGTAAGAGGATAGCATAAATTGCCTCCTCAGTGACATTGGTGTATATGATCAAGTATTTCTCAAAATTTGGTTTCTCCAAAACCGGTGAAGAACTGATCACCTTATTAATCCTAAGGAAATCATTTTTGACATTATCTGTCCAAGAAAAAAGAATGATCTTGCTTCGAAATATAATGAATTGGTTTAGCCATGACAACAAAATTGGGAACAAATCTACGAACAAAATTAATAATACCCATGAAAGCTTGAACTTCTTTCTTGGATGTGGGGGAAGGGAGGTTTAGAATGGCAGTAATCCTCTCAGGATCTATACTTATCCCTGAATTAGAAACAATGTGACTGAGAAGCTTACCCTTTGTGACACCAAAAATGGATTTGGAAGGATTTAAAGAAACACCAAATTTTCTACAACGCATGAGAACTTTTCTAATATGATCGAAATGATCTAATCGATTTTTAGAATAAAAAATCAAATCATCAAGATAAATTTGGATAATCTTAGCGATTAGATCGTCAAAATATATCTACATAACTCTTTGAAAAGTGGCACCTACGTTAGATAAGCCAAAAGGCATACGTTCGTAAGCAAAGGTGCCCCAACGTGTGGTAAATGTGGTTTTATATCTATAAGTCATTTTTACTTTGATTTGATTATATCCAGAAAACCCATCAAGTAAGGACATCATTTGAGATCCTATGACCTGTTGTAAAATCATCTCCATATTAGGGAGCGTAAAATGGTATTTTACACTTTCCCTATTTAATGTGTGGAAAATGAAACATAATCTGATATGACCGGTAGTTTTCCGAACATGGACCAGATTTGAAACCCATTCAGAATACTTGACTGGAAATATTATATGAGCTTTCAACATATTTTCCAATTCTTTCCTAATGGTGGCTTCAAGCGCATGATTAATAGGTCTTTGCCTTTGCCTAACTGGTTTTTCCCCTTCCTTGATAGGAATGGCATGTTGTATGAGAGTAGGATCAAAACCACGAAGATCCTCATATGACCAAGAAAAAACATCTTGAAACTCACAGAGTAATTCTGTGAATTTTTCTTTCTCTTCATCTAAACATTGGACACCTAATTTAATGATTTTTGGAGGTTCGAATGTCCCAATATTCAAGGAAATAGTACCCCAAACTTTCCTTTTTGACTCTTGCTTATTTTTTTCTTTGTTGCCTACATCACTTGACGAGAATGAATTCTCAAGGGGGGTCAAGCTTTTAGGAAACTTTTCATCCTCAACATAGATCATTTCCTTGGGCTTAAAAGGTTCATTTTGTATGAAAACGCAAATGCATTCGTCACTCAGGAAAACTTGCCATGATTCTACGTTATTGGGGAGGTGATGACGGTATAGAGATTGGAACGTACAATTAGGTCTTTGAGTTAAGAGCTGCTGAGTAGGAGAAGCTGCAAAACAAACTAATCTATTAGCCATTGAATTAAGTTCTCTTTTAACATGAGTGATGTTAAATGATAAAAAAAATTGAAATCAACATCTAAACAACTTGGGTATAACGTTTAAGTAACTTATTGTTTGGTACATAAATATTCCGTACAAGATTCACAACAAGTTCAAAATAGCCAAAAAATGTAAGGTGGCCGCAACCAATATTATATGCATTTTCAATGCCCAACAATAAGGCTTCAAACTCCACAACATTGTTTGTACAAGAAAATTCCATCCTATAAGAGAAATTGTGAATTTTTCCTATAGGAGAATATAGAATGATGTCGGCTCCATTACCTTCATTTGAACATGAGCCATCAAAATGCATGTGCCACATGTCATCATCAAAATAAATTGGTTCAATTATAGTGTCACCTTCATCAACAAAGACAGAGTACACCCCCAAATCTTCTTCAAGATAATTTACATTGGGTTGGGGAACGCTCTCTACTTAGGGTGAAATTCTTCCTTCCCTAAGAACTATAATGTTCTTTCCATTTCGAGGGACATATAAATGTGTACCGTCGAGTGAAAGCTATCCACCAATCAAGTCTTTTCAGTCCCTTCCCAAAATAATTGAGTAGTTACTCATAGGCATATCAATCACTTGGATATTGAGAGTTTTTCTTATCTCGGGATGTTCACACAAAACTAAGGTTACATCTTTGATCTCACCTATAGTTGATTGTTGCATATTATTACAAGAGAGCATGCTTCTATAATTTTCGTTCGTACAAGATAAGCCAAGCTCTTCCATGATTATTTTAGACATCACACTTGAATCAGACCAACCATTAATTAGGAAACAATGAGCTATTTTATCCATGATTTTTACTGCGAATGTAGAAAGGAGGGTTTTTTACAAGGTTCCTAAAGTTATTTACACCTATTCTATTTACAGTTGAATCTTCTTCCTTTGAATCTTCGAACAGATTGGCTATGGTAGAAATATTACCTTCCATAAAGTCCTTAATATGCTTTTGTTGTTCTGGGACAACAACTATGTCCAAAAGGGTAGCATCTTCTTTGATATTAGCCAATTGGTTAAGGATATTATACTTGGAAGAAGGAAGAGGAGAAGATACTCCTTGATTGCTTGAGGTTCTGACAACTTGTGTATCAACACTTTGAGAAGATGAACTTGGGGCATAAGAAGTGTTGGGGGGATTAAATTTTCTCTTGGCAGTGTAAGATTTATTCATAGTATTTACTACCATTACATCTTGTGGTTCATCCCAATATAAGACAACGATAGTGGTATCGGGCCTTTAGTCAAAAATCTTATCTCTAGAATTTATTTTAACTTCGCAGGTATTCTCATCATGATTTTCTTCACAAAAGTTACTCTAAGTGTGAGTCATTATGGACTTTATCTTAAAATTGGTTTCATTACTATTTCTATAAGGCGTTAGAGAAAAAGAAGCCCCCAGGGAAGAGGAAAAAGAAATTTATTTTCGTTCGTAGGCTATCATCCTGATATTCATATCTTGCATGAGCTATAGAATCAAAAACATATATGTTTTCTTGACCAAGTCTCCCTTAGGAAGACCTGTTATTTCAAGTTTCTCTTCGTATTCTAGGCAAGCCTGAAGGGCGAAACCAAGATTGTCAATAGATTTTTCGTCCAGTCTATGACGATAAGGAGAAGGTAAATAATTATAATAATGCATGAAAGCAACTTGATTTTGAGGACGAATTAGTTCAGGAATTTGATTATACAACTTGGTGTAATGAAGGTTAAAATATTTAATGGTTCCACCATCCTTATAAGAAATGTTATTGTATTCCCTTAATTGATCAACTGGACTCTTGGGATGTCCATAAGTGGATTTGAACCAATAAACCAATTCTTCCCAAGTTGAAAGGATTTTGGGTGGGAGATCAAAAAAATCTACTGCAAATTTCTCTTTGAGAGAATTAACAAACAACTGCATGCAAGTGTCGTTATCATTAGCCCCTATGTTATGAAAATCATTAGGGAATACTACCAGGTGTTCATTTGTAGTAACAATACCATTTCCTGAGAATCTAGGTAAATGATCTTTGAATTTCGATAATGGTTGGGTGGTTGGTGCGAGATTCAAGGGAGAAGACAGATGCTAGGGAGTAGTTGTAGCATCTTCCTTGAATTGAAAAAGTCCATATTTTTTAATGATTTTTGCAGGATTGGTAGTGGATTGAATAGGGATTTGATGATTATAAATAATACCAATCACGGATGAAGCAGAAGTTTGACAGGAGGAAGAACCTCCAGTACCACTATCACTACCTGAAGACGTCATGTTGAAAGTGATAAGTATGGGTGATGAAGATGAAATGACAGAATCAGATAGGGTTCTCCTAAGAGCAATTTGTTGTATTGATAAGACAATTTTACTTCTTCCTATTTCAGAAATAGGAGTAACTTCAAGGGGCAATCCTCACCTTCTTCAAGAAATACTAGAATTAAAGGACATGAAACAACAGATTAAATAGGTAACAGATTATTGTAAAAGGTTACTGTTGATTTCTGGGTTGCCTTTTCCTCGCTTCCCAACGTTCACGTATATTTATGTCCCTGTGAATTACTTCCCAAGAGCGGTCAAGTTCAGCACGAGTACTAGCAATTTCTAAAATAGTATTGAATAAACTCAAGGCAATGTTGGTCTGGTCATCAAGACTGTTTCCAATAATCGGCGGTCTCACAACGAGTACTGTCACAGAAACGTCAATCAAAGAGTAATCAGAAAAAATAGAAAATAAAATACAATAGTAGTACAACAACTAGAGAGATATGAAAGTATCTCCCCAATATGGTCGCCAAATAAATGTTGAGGAAAAAGGTATGAAGAAACTCACTCAAACATTTTCAGATCTTGCTAGGCTAAAGCAAGATAGTTGGGAATGTTACCCGGGGTTTATAGCCTTAAAATCAAAACAATCACTTGATCCACAAGCAATATATAAAAGAGACCAAGGATGGTTTTATTTATTATATGTAACTGTGCAAAAGAAGAAAATAAAATATACATAAGTGTGTTTATCGATAAAGAGACAAGGATAAAAAGAATCTAAAAATATCATTTAAGATACACATTTGAGACAAAAAACAACGATCTGATTTCTTTATATTGATTTTCATTCTAAGATAAAAAGCATAAATTATCTTTACAAACCCCTGCAAGGGTGGGGACCAAAGTCAAATTTAGAAGTCTCTGATGGGCACCATACAAAAAGACTCTGACAACAAAAGAAAACTAAATCTAGAGATCTGGATCAGCTTTCCATAAAAGTATTGTCACTTGACTCTACAAAATATGCTTTATCAATCATGAAAATTAATCCACAAACAAACAAGAATACGCAAACTGCCTAAGATAAATCTTACACCTTTAGAAACAAGTTGTTGAAAGATATGATTCAATTTTGAACTTTGTTGCCTTCAATAAGACCATGTTTTCATCAAGAAGGTTTAGCTTTCTAGTAAACTCTGAGTGAATGAAGAAAAGAATAATCTTACAAGTATAAAGAAGACCTTCTATCAAAAGTTTCTTCTTCTCTCTATTCTCCTCTTATCTCTTATTTAGATTGAGATTTTATTCTTCTTCAATAATTTATGGTAGTTCAACTACCTTTCTTTTGTTAAGCTTTAGTTAGCTTAACACATAAGTTGAGACAAATAAATAATAATAAATTAATGAGGGTCTATTTAAATAATAACTAAATAGGTGGGACCCCTTGTCAATCAAATTTTCATTTCTTTAATGACCAACCAAATATGAAATATAACACCCAAAAAACATGCGAAAACATTCGCCTTGTAACTCCCATCCTCATATAAATAGCCAAATATTTTAATATCAAAATAAAACATGAATGTTTCCCAAAAATAGGATTATATCCATGCTATCCAAAAACATTATGTCTAAATATATATTTGTTGTCCATAACATTCTGTCTCCTACCAATAAAATCTGTCTTCAAAACAATTAACATTAAAACCCATATTTCATGTGAGAGACAGTTTTCCTTTTCTCACTGTTGCCTTCCTTTGATCCTTTTGTTGATTTATCTTGTGTAACAATGTGCAGTTGATTGGAAGCTTGGGGTTGAATTTCACTGATGACATGGGAACAATTATCTTTAAGGTGGACATGAGAGGACATTGATTTAGAGGAGTCTTTGGAGGAACTGGAAGGATTGTCCACTCCTTTTCCTTTATCTATTTTTGGCTCGGGAATGTCATTTTTGAGTCTCTTTATTGCATGAGAGGACTGAACTGATGAGGCAACACGATCAATTTGGGCGTTTAGGTTGAATGGTGGTGGAGGAGGGGGAAATTGTAATGACACCATAGGCCAACCATGATTATGTACAACGGGCTGATGGACAATTTCTTGCCAGCCGTCATTGACAGGTTGTTATGGCTGCATAAAGACATGAGGGGGAACACAGACACCAGATAAGTTTTGATGAGGCCAGAAAGAAGGTCTCTCAGGTCTAGGTTGTAGAATCCCTTGGCCAACTAAATTAAAGAATCCAGCTTGAAAAACATGATTCAATTCTTGTGGATCAACGTCAAAGTGAATTGAGAATTGTGGCCTTCTATGCCCCCTTTGCCAATTATTACCTCTACCTCTATTGGCACCTATGTCATTGTTGCCCCTGCTAAAAAAAACTCATCTTGAAGCAAGATTCCAATCAGAATATGAAAAAAAATTAACCATCCATTCATTAACACTATATCTAAATAAAACCAAAATGTTGGCTCTATCATTCACAACAGAAGCACATGCAATCCATCCATTGATACAATCTGTCACATATTGAATTTAATGATCAATTGCATTTGAACATGGAATTTCAAGGGTCATTGGGAAAATGTGGGGCTTTGTAATGAATGAAAAATGATAGTATGGACGAGAATGAATAAATGGATATTGTTCAAGCAACATAAAAAAACAATGTCTCCATATCATAATTTCCAATTCGAGTCGTCATCCAACCCCTTTTAATCTTTTCCTCATAAAATGAAATTCATAATAATAGAACATGGAATAATTCAATGTTATTGGGAAGATGGTGGGCATATAATGAGCAAAAAATGAAACTATGAATAGGAATGAAACAATTATTGTTCTATTTTATAAATTGTCATTTACTCAATTCAATGATCAACATTAATGTCCTGCGTTGAAACCATATTGAATTTACCATTGTTCATCAAGCTAATTATTTCCAAATCAACATGACAAAAAATCCCACTAACCAAATTTTGTTTGAACCATAACCATTTCTTTAAAAACTTCAACATATAGTATCCACGACATGGCAACTTTAAAACTATTCAAACTCAAGGGAAATCTCAGAAATGTCAAACTTCTCAAGTTTCATTTAAAAAAAACATTGATTTCCTTTTAAACTGGTAAAGCATTTTGTGGGAGGTCGTCGAAAAAACAATCTTGAACTCTATTATAAAAGCCAATATGAAAGGTTGAGAAAAGAATCACAAAGCCATCAATTGTGTATTATATAAAAATCATGCCATAACCCCAAAATAACTGTTGCGAAATCAAATTGGATTTGAAACCCCAATGCAATCTTAGTAGTCGTTGTTTTATTAAATCCATACTAACTTCAAATTCGACTGAATTCCTTCATGAATAAATAACAAAGTGAGCCACGATTTTGTGGGTTAAATTAATCTTCGAGTGGTTCGGTCAAAACAATTGGACAAAGTTTTGAGTATGGGTTCAAAATTATTACTTGTCCATACGTATTGGATAAGGAAACAAAGCTTGGAGCAAACCAAGTGGGCATGAGGTTTGAAGTGTGGATTGCAAGCGAGACAATAACAACCCCTTCCCACAGCAAAATTTAAAAGGGACATAATACACAGGCCTTCATAACTTTGCAAACAATGGTAATAGCAATACGAAAGGACTGCATATCCTCCAAGGTATAGGCATAAGGTGAGGGTACTATACAATAGTCATGAGACCCAATTGTTATTTCCCCTCTACAGAGAAAAACCCCAAACAATTAATCATAAAATGTGAGCAAAACCGAACATATTTACCCATAAGACATTCGCCAACATCCATATCCCAATAATACCAACATTTGCTCCAAGCGCAACAAACCATGCACTTCAAGTAATAGAATGTCAAACCATATTTTCAATTTGAATCACTTAAACTCCAAAACAGGAGAAAACCCAAATTGAAATGTATTTTAACAAGGCCGGAATGCTCACAAAAAATTCTTGTAATCTTTGGAAAACAAACACATTTTGCATGCAAACTCTAAGAGCCAACAAGATGATTTTATTTGGAGAAGAGCCCACAATCCATTAATGAAGCAATAAAAGCAACATACCTGAAAGAAGAATGCTAGAAAACTCCTGAGCACAATTGTTTTGTATAATGGAGGTGCTACTAACCAGAGCAACCAAAACAAGTGCAAGAAGTATGGTGAAGGTGGTAGCTTCAAGGTAGGATAAGGATGGCGTGCAGTGAATGCATGTCGTTTCCCATCTTCTAAATTAAATGCCATCATCCAAAGCCAACTCTAAAGCTCACTTAGCCTCCAAAATCTTGCCCTAACATATGTCAACCACACTTTAAACATTTTCCAAAAGAAATTCAATCATCAAGAGTTAGGCTCGAGGTTGATTCATAGATCCAATTTGTTATATGCCCATCATATACTTAACATCAAAGTAAACATAACCCACATTTTTTTCTAATGGAGATTACCATACCACATAACAATCGATCACCCAAATATACCATAAGTTTGCATGTAGCATGCACTTAGTTTTCGAATAACATATCAAAATTTAGGTGTAGCAAGAGTAAAATATATAATGAAATAAACATTCACTTCACTCAAAATCAAATTGCTAATACACCCTATCATCCATTAACAATAAATAGAACCAGGTTAGGCTCTTTTCTTTTTACTTTCAAACCATGATTCTTCTTGTAAGGTAATCATGAGCGCAGCTTGAAGATGTTAACAAGAGGAGTCATTCTTCTCCCTTATTACTGTTCTAAAGGGGTCCCACCTATTTAGTATTACTAATAAATATATAATAGCAATAATGCATTGCAATTCATTTGCAGGTAGAGATTTCATGTTGCGCTTTTGGGCGTCAACAATGTTTATTTCTCTTCTCTATAGATTGTTAAATCCTTAGATTACATCATATTCACTGCTCACTATTCAATATTTCAAATCCTACCTTCAACATAATCTAAAGATGTGTAGGAATAGAGCATGTAGGT
>ML789659.1:144615-178380 GCA_009831015.1 Picea engelmannii
GTTGGTTCTAGATTCTTCATGTCTTTGTTGTTCGTACACATAAATTATTACTGCAAATTTATTTATAAGGTTTTATTTTGTACTGGAAAGAATACATGACATTAGTTGATACACATACATTCCATAACATTAGTTGATACACATACATTCCATTGCTAGGAGGCAATTATGAAGCCAAACCATTCTACAAGGAAGGTAACTAAGAGGCCAACTCTAACCGATATAACTTGGAGTTGCAGGGCAGGGTGTCATGTATGGATGTATTTTAGTGTTTACATCCTCATCCCTGGAGAAAAAACCTATTGCCCAAATGTGTAATCTGCAATTCATTTCATTGCATTATTATACCATTCAGAGTACTATAGTGTTGATAAATTCATCATGTATATAAAATACCCAATGAAAGGGAGGGTCAGAAGTTGCGAAAGACTTATCACTTATTCATTTAAGTAGTCAATGCATGGTTTAAACTCACCTGAGTGATATGCAGGCCAAGAAAATGTTGATTCACTTGATGATTGAGCTGGTCAAGCATTCTCCACAATCTGCATTGTCTTCCTTTGTCGCACTGTGTTTGAAGTTTGTTTGCAAAGCTCTTCAATCATTTCTGCATAGTTAGGTACATCTTTGATCCCACTCTTGTTCCAAGAGAGATTGTCCTTAGTCGCCTAGGAGGAGAGAAATCCTTCCTCTCTTCACTATGTCTTGAAAAGAAATGAACGATTTTGTATTAAATGGGTCCTCCTAGAACAACCCCTACCTACCTGATAGGGACAATTATTCAAATTCCAGGGCACAACACTCACGATAGTAGCTTCAGTGGACGCCTAAGTATGAAACCTTGCGTAATTATCCGATTTATATAACCTACCTCCTATCTCTCGAACACTAGTTTTAACACCAATTTAAGTAAGCATAGACTAAAGTAAAGATCATAGAGACAAGTGCAGTGGCATGGATTGATCTTGATAATGTGGTAGCACTTAACCTAGCGTACCTTCCAGATCAAAAGACCAAGTTTTTTTATGGCAGATACAAAGCTAGTTTTCAAATGGGAAAGGTGAGCTATGTGTTTAATAGGGCTTGTATATATCTTTTAGTTGAATTGAAAAGCACCTTCACTGCCTCCCCTGCTTCTAATTCTAAGAAATGGCTTACCTTACCTATCAGGAAAGAGAGCCTGCATTTAATGGCTATAAAACACTAGTG
This sequence comes from Picea engelmannii, assembly GCA_009831015.1. Taxonomy (NCBI): domain Eukaryota; kingdom Viridiplantae; phylum Streptophyta; class Pinopsida; order Pinales; family Pinaceae; genus Picea; species Picea engelmannii. Next base: position 145,825 of record ML789659.1, read on the forward strand.
GATAGAGCCAAAGATAGTTTATGTAGCATGGTCCTTCCGAGGAGAACTCCTCTTGTTGGTATAGTTGGCCATCTAACGATTCATGAGAATATATAAAAACGATCTAAAAACTATACCTTCATATCTAAGTGAAAACTAAAACTTTAATATCAAAGGGAAAAACTATATGTCCCTCATTAAGTATTTGACGCGTATGTGCAGCACGATGTATGTGATGTCATGTTTCATGGTCCACATGCAATGCCCAACCACCTGGTCAACATGCCTTAAGCCACGACCATGGCACTTTGGAGCTTATGGGACCATTGAATATATCAAAACAATTTCACATTACAATTGTGTCTTTTAGGATATGACCATGCCAGGTTTCATGGTTCAGATAGCGCTTTGGGGCTATGTGCTATGGAAAACTTTTAAACCATAATTCTGATTTGGAAAGAAAACCATTGATGTTGCGGCCATGGTGCTCTGGGGTGTTGAATCGAAAGCATCGACCCTGCTAATCTTTTAGCACACATCCATCCAAATGTGCAAATGTTGTAGAAAACGTTCGTTGTTGGTTATGAATAAACAGGTGAAACAGTAGCTCTTGGCATCTGCTAAAATTCTTATAAAATTCAGACTAAAGGGAAAGAGACATCCCAGAAAGAGGTTTACCACCTTGGCTTATAGTTCTTCTAATTAAATTTCAGGTGATAGCAATCTTGTTTTCTAAACCTAAAAGCACCAATAGTCGAGGTTGTAGAATGATTTTCCATTTTCTCTGTGTTAAAAGTTTAACATATTCAAAGAAGGAATATGTAGCGGAACATTGGGTAAAATGTGTTTGCATCGAACAACCAAAAAAAAAAAAACGCCAGAGGGATTTCTAAAAAAGGACTTAGATATGGGTTTTTTTCAAGAAGAACCCTTGATCCCCTCTCGTGCTGCGGAAAAAGGTTATTCCAATCCATGTCTTTGGAGCTGGTTCAATGTCTTAATGAATGGAGAGAGGACATGGAATTATTAATGGGAAAACCCCGACCCCAATATTGAGGGTGCATCAATGGAGCATTTAGTACTGTTAGGGCGGAAGGCTGTTGTAACAGTGATTTTCCCTTCCATTAAGGCTAAATTAATTATTTGCAGTGTAGGTTTTTGAGTAATAAGTGCGGTCGTTGAGGTTTTGTTCCATATTTTAATGCATTTTCCATACATTGTATAGTCCTCATGAAATCAATCGTGTTTTGGTTATTTTGATTTTCCACTAAGTGTTTTATTTGTATATGTGTAGTGACTGTTACGTTGGGTGATAAATCGAAAACTAATCCAGGTGTGGAATAGATATGGAAAATTTTAGGTCAGAAATTAGAAATTTAAAAAAACATCTACCATCACAAACAATTTGGTTCAATTGTGGAGAAAGCATTTTCAGATCATTTGAAAATTAGTTTCTACATCTAGCCGAATTTCACTACAAGATTTTCTAAATCGTGTGATTCTATTGGAAGTCTATTGGAAGTCTCATCCTTACAATGACGACCATTGTCAAAATGAATTTTGTTTGCTTCTCGAATCTTATCTCATGTCTCTGCATAGGAAGAGTTTTCCACGGAACACTCAAACGTTGTCTTCGGAAATAATGGACCCCATGTAGATGCTTGTGGGTCCGTCGTGCCTACCTTTGTAATCAATTCTCGCCAACGCCTTTCATTTTCGATTTCATCTTCAACAGGGTCCTTCAAATGTTGAGTTGGCTCAAGGCTGGCATTCTTCTTGCAACTAAGTCAATTGGTAGGCCAACCTGGTTCTTCAACCATGACACTAGATGATCTGTTGGGTCATTCACTGATGCTAGGTAAATTATTCGGTCAATTGGACAACAAAGAAGATGGATGGGAAGTGCGCCCACCAATTTTGTTCTAGAGAAGGTAATGGACTTTAGTAGATAGGAAATCAATAAATTTAGTGTATTTTTTCATGAATAGTCCTGAAAACTAGGTGTTGATCCAATGTGTGTTGGTTATATTATTGTTCTTCCTCAAGAAAAGTAAATACTTGTTTGTTGAATTTCAGACATTAGAAAAGGCTACCATTTCTCACAACTATGCAAGACCCCATATTTAAACAACACATACTTCTTTGTTGAATTTCGGACATCAGAAAAGGCTACCATTGCTCATAATTGGGCAAGACCCATGTTTAAACAACAAATATTCGATGTAGAAATTAATTTTCCAATTAGAAAATGATACCATTGCTCATAACTGGGAAAGATTCTTATAAATGTGCTAATAATTTTCCAATTATTTTTGGAGATATTCCTTAAAGTTTAGGGTCCTTGAAGAGAGTGTAGTCGAACTAGTGGCTAGTTCACATATTTCAAGAACTAAGGAAATTCTCTTATAAATGTTTGTCTCCAATGTACTTTCTAATAGCTTCAATAAGATTGAGGCAATTCTTAATCTCAAACTAGACTTTGGTATGTCTTCTATACTTCCAAGTGGTTGGATAACAACAATTAGCTCAGTAAATAAGGGCCTTGGAAACAAAGCATTCTCCAGTTCCTTTACTCTCTCCTTCAAAACTAGGTTCTCCTTCTATTTCATCCATTGAATATTTTAGGGATTCCCCTATGGTTTCATGGAATTACATAAATTTATAAGGTCTTACCCCTTAAATATCAATTTCTGAATTCCATTTCTCAACAACTTTCTTATTTTTCAAATTAATTTTTTCAATTAACAATTTCTTTGAATTTTTATTGAAGGTTGTGTGGTGCAGTGTGATAGACTCCTCTTCAAAAAATATTGGCTCATGACAAGTCAATTCCTTTGTTATTTCTCTATTCTCGATTAGTCTCTACTCATCCCAGCCGGGCTCTAGTATTACAACATCAACTCCCATGTCCCTAAGGTCGTATTCAAGTACTTCTTGTCCTACATTTTGAGCTATTTCTCTTTTTCTTTTTGGATGTACAAGGACTGTGTGATTTTTCAATATCACCTTTAGAAGGGTCCTCGTCCCCTCCATCACCATAATTTCCAGAATTGGAATTCCTTTGTTCTTGACTATTTCCTTGATTCCTATTCTTTGTTGATGAGATTCTCTGTGAAAAATCGAGTGAGTCGAGGTTAGGGTTACCACTCCTTGTGGTTTGTCCCTTTTGTTTGTATTGGTAATTTGTAATGACTATGGTATCAATATAATCGCAAGTTTTTTTTTAGGAATGGCTTCCAGAGGGTTTTGATTACCCACTCCCCCTTCCTTTAATTGAGTAGATTTGATGAACGACGAACCATAGCCAACTGCAAACATGTGTGTCATGAATAATTTATTAGGGTTGAAGTAGGGAATTTCAGGAAATTCCCTCAACTTAAAGTTATCAAAATGAACAAAAAATTCATCCAAATGAGTGATATTTTTAACGATGATCTCTCCAATTCTCCAAGGTAGTGGAAATAATTGCTTATGTTGGACAGTTGGTTTGGACAATTGGTTGTCATTGATGTCAACCCTTGGAGAGTGATCTTAGCGATTAATGTCAACCCTTGAAGTCTGGTAGCAATTTCTAGTAGCCCCAACAATGTGGTTTTGGTACCCAAAGTTGAATGAAGAATATGGATAGAAAGGACAGTTTGAATGCATGCAGGAACCCCATAGATGGATAGTACTTGTCGCGTCGTTTTCGATGATATGTGGGATTTCATGTGGTTCCTCACGGTTAGGGAGATATGGCCTTGTAAAGTTAGGAGCCACGAAGAGTGGACAAGAAGCCCCTAGTTGGTTATAATTATTGGTCAAAGGGGTAAAGTATGATATGGTGTATTCTTGAGGCATACTTGGTATGGTTTCTATAGTATTTGGATATGGTATATCTTGGTTGCTTGGTTGAGTGAGGAGCACTCGTATATCTGGTTCAAAATATGACATTGTTCTCATAGTTCATATCCTTGAGTTGATTGTACATGGTTGAGGAATATTTATGTTGTATGGTGGCATATGCATGAGGTACATGTATTGGTTCTTTGTGATACTTCATTGATAATATGGTACAGATCTGCATATGGTTGATGGTATGGTATATGGTACAGGTTACACATGGTTGATGCTTTAGCTCACGATTCACTATTTCTTATTGATGTATCTTTGGTTCATGATTGATGCATGAGATAATATGTATGTCGGTATACAATTGATGCATGGTATGGTGCATGTTTAATTTATTAATGAGCAGATACGGGTTGATGAGATAGTGACGGAGACAAAGACAAAAATGGTGACAGTGACAAAGACAGTGATAGTTAAAGAATTTGTGGTAGTGACAGTTGGTATACACTTATATTTCAGGGCAACGGGATGGGGAAAGGATAGGTGGTTGTAAGCAGCTTTCGGTTGAAGTCATAGAACTTAGGGGGTTGTAGCCTCCTTCTGGTTGGAGCTAGAGAATTCAAGGAGTTGTAGCTTCCTTCAGGTTGGAGCCTAAGAATAGGGGGTTGGAGCCTCCTTCTAGTTGTAGTTGGAAAATAAGGAAGTTGGTCCATCCTATGAATGTATTTCTTCTGAAATATAAGAAAATCATTCAGTGGTTTTCTCCCATTTGGGTTTCCACGTAAATTCTAGTGTATTGTGTATCTATTGTGATGTGATGTTGTTTATTATTAGTGTTGATGATATATTGAATGAAAATGATAAACTGTTGAATATTGTTTTAGAATATACTGTGGTTAAAAGTAATATCATTGCTTATTACTAATTCACCCACCATCTCAGTCATCCAACAACTTATTCCTCTTTTCATTGAAGAAACGTGCCCAAAATTTGTATTGCTTGCAAACTTCAACTATAAAGAATTTGTCGGATACATAAAAAGGTAATAAGCAAGGTTTTCCCTGAAAATTGTAGAGTTTGATGTAACTTAAATCATCGAGAGTTTAAAAAATCCTTTCCTTGCTAGAAAGGAAGCTACTTCTATTGACAATCTAGATGTCGTTGGATTGTGAACTAACTTCTTAAAGGTAGATAAAAAGCATTATGTACCTCATAGAAATGGTATGGAGCTTTGTGCTTCCAAAGTGCAGGATACCAGAATTGAACTGGATCCTTGCTGACATCTATATTTCTTGCTCGAGGCAAGTCTTCAAATATGTGGCAATAGGCAACAACATAAACTAAATAAGAACCGATAAAGAATTTTTTGGTCTTATGAAAGTTTCCTAGTTGAAAGGAAACCTCGCTTAAGATAATACGAGCCTAGTCAAACATGGCATCCTCATTAACTAAGTGGTGAAGACATATAACACATATTTTGGGATAGTAATTGTGGACTCATGTCCAATGATTCTCGTGAACAACCATGCAAACTCTTTATATGGGTATTTAAGAGAGCATACCTCTAGTTGGAAAAAAATTCTAGAATAACCCGACAGCTCTATGAGAAAGTTGTCCAAGATATTTATTCCTCCATGGTTGGCCTTCAAGAAAGCATTGGATTCAAAGATTTTAAACGTCATGGTAGGCTATGGGAGCCTAAGCATCCTCTTGAAAAATGTAGGTTCTAAGGAAATAGATGTCCTTCCTTGCAATCAGATTATTCTCTTCTCATTGTTGAACTTATATGTGCACCAGAGCACTAATTATTTAAAATAGGACACTCCCAGCATACACTTTGCCAATGAAATCCCATAAGTCCAAACTTTGTTTGAATTCCTTTCTTCAGGTGAAAGTGTTGAGTACCATTTGAATGCTTCGGACCACCAGAATGAATGATCCTCTCGTCCAAGAATATTGACATTGTCTCCAAAATAGAGTTATTTTTTCTTACTTGACATACTCGACAAAGGTTACCTTGAGTGAATAGGTGGCATTTTTGTTGAAGCAAGACTTTACATCGAGGATTTAATTTCTTACTAAATTCTCCACGTGTTTCCTTAATATCATGTCATGTTGTAGCACTTAATTTGAAATTGTTAATTACATGATTTGATTTGAATTTTAGCGGGGGGTTTTACGAGAATCACATTATTTAATAACAATATTAATTCACAGCATGTTCCATATGATGTGGTGGTAGGATTATAAATGCTCTTGGGGAATGTGACTACGCACCAGGATAAATGAAAAATGGTAAAGTATGGAAGTGTAAAGTGAGTGATGCAGGGTGCATTTTGATGAATGTGGGTTTGTGTGTTTAGGGATACAAGAGATGCAAAGGGAGGCAAAGGGGAACTCCCACATCTGCAATCGAAAAATAAGCTAAGTACCATAACAATGCATTTTGTGTGTTGCAAAAGTACATGGGTCATTTTGGAGTGGTTGAAAGTGAAAGATGCGGATTTGTGGGGCGCAGACGTTTTGAGACTTTACTTACCCTCACAACTGTAGTCCCACAAACATAAGAAATGGATAAGTATAAGAAGAGAAGAATGAGTGTTATGGAAAAACGACTAAGTGTTGAGAATGCATACTTGTGGAGTTGCAGGACTATGGACTCATGATGACTACGGGTGGTGCTCCTGCAACCCAAATAATAGAAAAATGACTAAGTGTGGGATACAAAAGAGGGAATATGACCAAAAGATTTAAATTGTGATCAACGAATGTTGATCAAGAGAAGTACATTGACATATCAGTGCTTTCACTAGAGCCATGGGTACCTTTGGTAAAAACATAACAAATATTACAAGAGATGTGGACCAACCAGGTAAACAATTCTAAATTCTTTTTAAGTTTAGTTGTTTAAACTTTAAATACCGGTTTTTTAGTTAAAGTCACAATTTAATTTGTTGAACTAACTTTGTTTTTACAACACATTGGTGATAGTCTTTAGGTAGTCAACGTCCTCAATTGCAAAAGTTTGTAATTTCATCCCCAAGCCAGACTTGTAGTGCTTTTAGGTGTGAGCGCAATTGGTTTGTCTTTGAGTGGATTCACACTAAGAAGAGAAACTATTTAGAAAAAAAAAAAAACAATTAAATGATCTCATCTTTGTGTAGTACAACTTTCAGCTAAGGCACAACCAATTGTTGAACAAAATACTTGATATAGATCCCATTGTGTTGGATGATATTGATCTAACATTAGAATGGGTAGAGGAGTCTCACCCAGTAGAGTTTGATCTTTATTTTTCTATTGATGACTTGGGGTAGATTGGTTTGGATTCAAACCCACTAGTAGGAGTGAGCGTAGCACCAAGCATGGAAGATGCAAGCACTAGCCATGCATCTCATGCTTCTACTATTGCTACTATTGTAGTTGCAGATGTCCTTGAGGATTCTAATGGGTGTGAAGACTCTGAGCGAGAGGATGATTTTGTAGCTCATGTTGAGGATCCCATTTCTAGCAACGGTGATGATTTTGATGATTGATCATGTTGATTAATTATTTGTAGTAGGCCTATATCTTGTAGCATGTCTTTTGATCTCTAGAGGCCATTTAGAGCCCCATTGATTATATATTTTGTTTCCAATATGTATTGCACTCAATGCCATTTTGATATATTCACCCTTACATGGTATATGCATGAACAAACTTCGCATATTTTGTCTCTAATTGTTTGGAATCTTTAAAATATATTTTTTCAATAAAATTTAATAACTTTATGTATTTTTTAGTAAGCCGATTCATTAACATCATATCAGTCCAATTCATGACTAAGTGAGATTCCAAGTTTGAATTGACCATCGACTGATTTTGAGGCCGACTCTTAGTTTTAAAACATGGTTGATGGTAGACCCTTCTCCTAACTGAAGCCACCTTCCCCCCAAGGAGATCATTATGCTAGATGATTTATTTTCCTTTTTCAATGTGTTTTCCATTCAAAACCCTCCCACAACTATTACAATTATTTTATTTTTGTTTTCATATTCTATTTCTTCTCTTGTATTTTTTTTGGCTTCCACACTTCAAGTTTGCAAGGTGTGTTATGTTGTTGTTATTCCTCCCTATTCTATTGATTATGGATCATGCTCATCTATGCATGAATACATATCAAACCCCTATTCTATGGATGGAAATAGCCAAGGTTGGTGAAGATAATGTAGTTAATGTTGTTATTAAACCCTCTTCCATTCAAACACCATGCTATTAAATCCTCTTGCATTCAAACCCCAATCTCAATTTCAAATAACTTGAAATTTTATTACGTGGGGGTTTTGATTTATTTATTCCTATTCATTAAGAGATGAAGAGGAGGCTCAAGGAGATGGATTAAGAAGCAATGATCTTCAAAGATATGTAAGGCAAGGTAGAAAAAGAAATGGGCATCATTCAAGGTTATGCATTTTATCTTAATTTACATGCAAATTTCCATGTGATTCACTGAAACTCCAACTCTTGTGCAATAGTTGTGCTCAGAGATGATCTATTTGAAAGTAATCGTTGATTTGCACCTAACGACCCCGTTTAGATTATTTATTATCGTTTGGCTCTTTCATTTGCAAGGACATTTAGTGAAACTAATTCCTATCATTGGAAAGGAATTGTTGCTAGGGCTATTGATCCCACACATACATTCAAATGTTAACCAACATTCAAATGTTAACCAACGGTTTGTGAGTAATGTGGTCGTAGTTTTGTGCCCACCATATTTATCTCCACTAAAAAATAATAATAAGGATATACTTTGGGCCATATCCTCTATGATGAAATTCCAAGACCCAAGAGAAAAAAACTTTATTATCACAAACTTTATTTTTACATACAATTGTTCATCTTTTCTCTGCTATATTTTCTAATAATTAACTAATTTTTTGTGACCATATTCACCTACAATATCAAATTGTGAAAAATTCAATAACCATTGCCACATATTTGTATTCCTCTTTATTATCTCCATGATCTGGGAGACTTTTCCTGAAATTTCTATTTCACTTAAAGGGTGGTTTAACAATTATATATTCATAATAATAAATAGGTGGAATAGATGTTATGCATATAGTAGCCGTTTAGAGCGAAATTGTTTAATTGTTATATATTTTGGATTTATTTTTATTTTATATAATTTAGAATTTTTAATTATAATTTTATTGATTTTAATGATATATAGATTCAAAATTAAAACAATTAAACTATTCATTTTAAAACAAATTAAAATTATTTAAAAATTAACTAAATAAAATAAAATCGTATGATTAATTAAACTATTCATTTTAAAACAAACTAAAATTATTTAAAAATTAAATAAATTAACTAAATAAAATAAAATCGTATGATTAATTAAACTATTCATTTTAAAACAAACTAAAATTATTTAAAAATTAAATAAATAAAATAAAATCGTATGATTATCCATGTGCAGTTGTATCCATTCATTCAATAGTCTATACCACTTTCATCACAGCCTATCACCATTTTACCACTTTCATCACAACCTATCACCATTTTGTTCGCAGTAAATGTCTTTCCTCACTATTTTAATAATAATTTTCAATCATTTTTCATTTCGCATGTAATAATAATTGCATGTATCATATAAATCTGCAGCTTTTTCTTTTTTTTTTTATTTCTTTCTTGGTGGATATTCTTATTTGTGATATTTTTTAAAAATAATAAAGAATTTATTTATTATATTCGCCATACATTTCCAAAAAAAAATTAAAAATAATAAAGAATTTTTTTATTATATTCGCCATACATTTCCCCAAAAAAATTAAAAATAATAAAGAATTTATTTATTATATTCGCCATACATTTCCCAAAAACATAGTATATTGTAATTATTTTGTATTGATTTTTAAATAATTTGTAATAGTTTCAAATTGTATTATAAAATTAAAAAAAAATTATTTATTAAATTAAAAAATAAATTTTTATTTTAAAATTAATTATTAACTGTGATTAAACAATTTTTTTATAGTCTTACAACTATTTATTAAAATATTAAATAATTAAAAAAAAATGTTATTGGATATAACTCTTGTAATCTCTTTGATCTCTATGAATAGTTGCATAGTCTTAAATGTAAGACACGGAAATGGTGCTTCAACTAGCAAGGAAATTTTAAAAGATGTATTGACCTTAAATGATTTACAATTACTGATTGAGGGAAAATCAAAGAAATCCTCATTGATGACTAATGAAAACCGGGAGAAGTTAGATCAAAATTCAATCACTATTATTCGAAAATATTTGGCACACATGGTATACTTCCATGTCTTGCAAGAAAATACAGTCGAATCCTTATGGAAAAAGTTTCATGACCTATATGAACTAGATACAACGGTCAAAAAATTATTTTTGATGAAGAGATTGTTTAATCTAAAAATGAAGGAAGGGAGTTCACTGGCTGAACATTTAAATTGTTTGCACTCTGTGTTGAACCAACTCACTTCGTTGAAGATTGTGTTTGGTGATGAGATCCAAGCACTTCTACTCTTGAGCTCAATGCCAAACACTTGGCAGAACTTGGTTGTCACCATAAGTAATGCAACACCAAAAGGTAAATTGTGTTTTGAAGATGTTTCTAATAGCTTATTAAATGAGGAGATGTGCAGGAAATCTATGGGAGAAGAAATGCAAAATATGGAGGCATTAACTCCTTGTGATCGAGGAAGAAAACCAACCAGAAAGAAATCAGGGTGATCAAGATCTAGAGGCAGGTCAAAGTTTAGGCATGGAAGAATAACTTGTTATCATTGTGGAAAACTTGGCCATGTCAAAAGAGATTGTTGGAAATTTAAAAGGGAGAAAAATGAGCAAAACATAGCCAACAACAACAACAATACTGAAGAAACTACTGCTATTGCAACAGATGGTGAGGTATTAATTATTGTTTCTTATGAGGATGCATGTCTTTATACTTCTACTCATGATAGTGATTGTATTTTATATTCTGGAGCCTCCTACCATGCTACCCCAAGCAAATAAAATTTGATTTCTTATATATTAGGTGATATGGGTAAGGTTCGCTTCAATAATAATAGTTTTTGTAATATTGAAGGAGTGGTAGATGTTATAATAAAGATAGAAGATGGTTGTAGTTTATTGCTTAAATAGGTTAGGCATGTACCAGAGCTGAGAATGAATTTGGTTTCAATCGGGAAGCTAGATGATGAAGGCTTCCATATAGTGCTTGGCGAGGGAGGCTGAAAAATTGTAAAAGGACCATTGGTTGTTGCAAGGGGGCAGAAAATAGGCACTCTCTACACATTAAAATCAAAATTACATAAATCAGATAGTGTTGCTTTTGCAAAGGAGGAGCCTACAACACATCTATGCCACAAACGACTTAGGCACATGACAGAAAGAGGTTTGAAAATCCTTGCTGAGAAAAACCTTTTTCATGGGATACAAGGTACACATATTAAATTTTGTGAACATTGTATTATGGGTAGACAGAAAACGGTATCATTTATGAGGAATAATTTTAAAAGGGATACAAAAATATTAGATCTGGTGCATTTTGATGTGTGTGGCCCAATTAATATAAAATCACTCGGACGAGCTACTTATTTTGTCACATTTATTAATGATGCATCAAAAAATGTGTGGGATTTCCCTATTAAGGACAATGATCAAGTTTTAGACAATTTTCAAGAATTTCATATGGTTATTGAAAGGGAGACTAACAAATTATTGAGATGTGTTAGAATTGATAATGGTGGGGAGTATTACTCTAAGGTCTATGAAGAATATTGTAGTAAACATGGCATAAAGTATGTAAAAATCGTTCCTCACACCCCGCAACAAAATGGAATAGTTGAGAGAATCAATAAAACAATAATGGAGAAGGTGAGAAGCATGCTTTCAAATTCTAGTTTGCCTAAACATTTTTGGGCAGAGGTTGTTCGTACATATTGCTATTTAATAATTCAATCTCCCACAACTTCATTGGATAGTGACATTCCTGAAAAAGTATGGACTGGTAAGGATTTATGTTACACTGATTTGAAATTTTTTGGTTGTGAAGCATATGTGCATATTCCTAAAGAACATAGATCCAAGTTGGATGAAAAGTCATTGAAATGCATTTTCCTAGGATATGTTGATAATGATTTAGGTTACCGGTTGTGGGATCCTCTAAAAATGAGAGTTATTAGAAGTAGGGATGTCATTTTTAATGAAAAAAAATGTTTAAAATTACCGACAAAGGTGTGGAGATGTAGAAATTTGTTGAAATTCAAGGACAACAAGAGAATCAACCACGATTATAAGAAGACAATAATGAGCAACCATTGCAACAAAATGAAAATGAGAAACGAGAAGAAGAAGAACATGAAGAACAACAAAATCAACAACCACTAAGAGAAATCTCACCACAAAATTTATCAACTCGCAGGTCTACAAGGCCACATAGGCCTTCACAAAGGTATGCTCCCTCACAATATATTTTATTGACTGATGAAGGTGAACCTTCTTTTTTCATGAATCATGTAAAGGAGAAAATGGTATCAAATGGAAAAAGGCCATGCAAGAAGAGCTAAAATCCCTACATGATAATAAGACATGGGATTTGGTTGGAAGACCAAAAGGGAGAAAGATTTTAAAGAATAAGTGGGTGTAAGGAATAAAACATGAGGGCAAGGAAAATAAACAAAGATTTAAAGCAATGCTAGTGGTGAAAGGATTCGAGCAAGAAAAAGGTATTGATTTTACAAAAATAATCTCCCCAGTTGTCAAAATGTCATCAATACAAGTAATACTTGGTCTTGTCATTGCTCTAGATTTAGAATTGGAGTAATTAGATGTCAAGACATCCTTCTTACATGGAAATTTGGAAGAAGAGATATATATGGAGCATCCAGAGGGATTTATTGAAAAAGGTAAAGAAAATTTGGTATGTAGGTTGAAGAAGAGTCTATATGGGTTGAAACAAGCCCCATCAATGGTATACGAAATTTGACTCTTTTATGCTTGATCATGGTTTTAAAAGGCTAAATGTGTATCACTGTGTGTGTATTAAAAGAGATGAAAATGGTAATTTTATTGTCTTATTATTATATGTTGATGACATGTTGATTGTCGGAAAAGATAAGTTGATGATTACCATGTTAAAAGAAGAAGTGAAAAATACCTTTGCAGTGAAGAATTTATGACTAGTAAGGAAAATTTTGGGGATGCAAATTATACATGACAGGAAAAGAAGGAAACTATGGTTTTCACAACAACAATACCTTGGAAAATTATTGGAAAATTTTAATATGGCCAATGCAAAACCTGTAAGTACACCACCTGCGTCTCATCTTAAATAAACATATAATCAATGTCCCACTAGTATTGAAGGAAAAGAATAAATGTCTAAAATTCCATATGCTTCAACAATAGGAAGCCTAATGTATGCAATGGTATCACTCCCCCTCACATTGCACAATGTTTAGTGGGAGTTGTAAGTATGTTTCTTGCAAACCTAGGAAAGGAACATTGGAATGCAATTAAATGGATTTTAAGATATATGATAGGCTCAATTGATTATTGTTTGTTCTTTCAAGGCACTGATACCTTGTTGGAAGGATTTACAAATGTTGATATGGCATGTGGCATGGATTCTAGAAAATCCACAACATGCTACATCCATACTTTTGCAAGAGTTGCAATCTCATGGGTATCTAGATTACAGAAGGTGGTGACTCTTTCTACCACAAAGGCTGAGAATATTGTAACAATTGATGCAGGAGATGTTTTGGATGAGGAGGTTCTTGGAGGAACTAGGTGTGCAACAAGAAAAATATGTACTAAATTGTGATAGCAAAAGTGCAATACATCTTTCCAAAAATTCCGCCTTCCATTCTAAGACAGAGCACATCGATCTTGGATATCATTGGATTCACCAAGTGTTAGATGATGGGCTACTACAGTTGGAGAAAATACACACAGAAGACAATCTGATTGATATGTTAACAAACATTTTTCCAAGGGATAAGCAAGATATTCGTAGAACCTTGGTTGGTATGACGCAATCGTGATGAAGATATTTTGGGATTGGATCGGTAGCAAGGAGATAGAAATTATAGTAGCAATATTCACCTAGGCTTCAATTTGGTCTCAAGTGGGAGATTTTTGTTTGTGAGACCGAATAATAAAATAATAAAATAATTGTGTTTCACGAATTCTTAAAATTTCCAAAATGTACTATTCTAAAGAGTTCTCCATTATTTTATCTTCTTCTATGAGAGCCTATATATGTATTCTTTCTCTCACATAACATTTACAAGCATGAGTAGATCAAGAAGAAGGTGTAGAGATGAAGCAGAAGGAGTAAAGTTGAAGCTTGATGTATTTATTTACTAATAAGAAATAAAGGTTGATCCTTTCCTCGTGGTTTTTCCTTAGTGGGTTTTCCACGTAAAATAGTTGGTGTTCTATTGTTATTTCATTGTCATTTTTATTATTAGTTATCTTATATCTGTTTGAGTGTATTTCAGTTCTAGATATTTTAGCTTCAGATCTATTCATGTGAGTTAGAAATCTATATAATTATGCTTCAAATCAATTCATGATAATATCATATCTATATACTTGTGCATTAGATCTATAGAATTTTATCTTAGATTTATTGTTGACCATTGTTTTTAATCTATCAACCATCTAGAAGTTGTCTAAGATGCTAAGAATATACATCTCTATTTACACCACAAGTTGTGTTGATTTTATATTCTTGCGTGTTTCCATCTGGTTTCTTCCTAAAGATTTCACGGAAAACTTGAAGTGGATGGAAACTTTGTATGGATAAAAGGAATTCATTTCAAATTCTCAACACAATTTGTTGTGGCGTGACTAAAGTAGATTCCATGTACCGGTGTTTCCATCCTTTCAAAATTATTAGTCCCGATGACAATTTTGAGAAGTCAAAACTTGCAAATGGTACCTCCCCATGATGAATTGTAAACGTAGTTTGGGTTTGTGAGATTGACCAATATTTATTTTCATATCATGAGGATGAGAGGCTGAATGTAAGTTGTACATTGTAATATAGGATTCTCCAACCTCCATTTCCTTTTGTTTGGTATCTATTTATTTTTGTTTTAAGTGATGTGGAAGCATTGAAAAGATAATTCAAAGGATGCTTCTTCAAGAGCCTTTGTTTGGATCAAATTTAGCCTCATAAATGATCAGTGGGAAGAAATTAAATAATTTTTATTGCATCGGAAAATTTGGCTTGTCTTGTTTGTCAATTACAATATATTTACTTAAATTGTTGTATTCTTAAAAAGTTTTTACTTCAAGGATTTGATCTCTCTCGATGCTTGAGTGATCTAGGGTTAAAAAGGTTTTTAGTTCAAAGATTATTTCCCTCTTGATGCTTGAGAGATCTAGGGTTAACATGGATTGATCTAGACTAATATATATTTTTTAATTTTGTATTAATATTAATATTAATATATAAAGTTGACTTCACTATTTTTTTAATTTAGTAACTTTAACTGTTATATTTATTTGACTAACATTGATAATTATATTAAATTACATATCTTTCTCACACTGCATTATAAAAAGCGTCTCTCAACACAATTATCTCATCTTATCTAATTATTTTCTTAATATAAATAAATTTCCTTGTTAAACAAAAAAATATATCTTTCCTATTATTAAGACGGGTTTCAAATAAACATTATAGTAACTGTATATGAATCCTAACCCAATATTATGATTATTGAGGATGTATCTTTTTATATGAGACCAAAGTCAGGTTCCAATGCCTATATCTTTGTTCTCCTTTATTCTTTTCTCATTTTTTATGCATGTTTCCTCAAACCCACACTTGTTAACCATGTTTGTTCCCAAGACTGAGGCGAAAGTATTTATTTCATCTTGGGCATAAAGGAAACGATGAGAATATATGGTCATTTAACCTTTTAGCAAATAGCACTTACCTTTTAGCAAATAGCACTTGTTAAATTTGATTCACCTTTTTTCATTCATGGTAAAATTGAACCAAAAAAATTGACAAAAGGATAATAATAAAAGAAAAAGGGATTGTTGGGAAACTGAAAAGATGTTTGGCAAGAGAATAAATAGAGAAATGAATAAGGAAAGGGAAAGAGGTTCTTTCAGTGATTAAGAGAAGTTTCAGATCTTGCTCAATAATTTTGAGGTATGATCTCAACTTTACTATTGATAAGATGAAGAGATATCCATGATACTTCTCTCTACACAACATTATGCTTTTATCTATTTTGCATGTCTACAATTATAATAATTTGTTCACTGCATATCTTCATATTTCAAAGTTCTGGTTATTAAATCAAAACGGGAAATATTTAATAAAAGAGAGTTCACCATTGTATTTTTGTTTTTATCTTTTGTCAAATGTAAGGAAGATATTTGGTAGTAGAGAACCATGTATAGTGATTGTTTTCCCTCTTAGCAGTTGATTTTGAGCACTAGGATAAAGATATGGTGAACTTCTTTCCGATACTAGATATTATATTTTTGTATGGTTGAGGTTGTGTACTAACTCTTCACCCTTAAACCATTCAGGATTGGTTACTCATTCAAATATAAGTGTATCAATAAGTTTGAAATAAATATTTCCTTATACACACGATGTCCATCTCATCTCATGTTTTTATGAAAATTTTGTTGTTTGAAAATAATAATTGCATCCCTTATTTCACCACAATAATATGACTTGTATCTTGGGATCGTTTGGAGATCACAAATCAAGAGGATGATCTTCCTAAAAAATAGTTTGATTCATATGTTTAGCTTTGAGATTTGCTTTCCCTCAAAGAGGGAAGGTGTTTGGTATAAGTGCCAAACTACCACATCAAAAATAATCTAGGAATGATTTAGCAAAGGTGCAAATGGATAGGTAGATAGGAAAGATTATCAAATTGGCCATCAAGGTGTCAACACACAATATGTGTAACAATAAAATCAAAGAAGGAAGGGTTAAATCCCAAGTAAACGATCAACATGAAGACACAATTAGATGAGCAAATACAAAATATAATTAAGTTTTGATTGGAATTATAACAAGGGGAGGAAGAGGCAAGGGGTTTCTACTTCCAAAGTGCTAAACAAATGTTGACTTCAATAGTGTGGATGTGGGTGTGTGTGGGTGCACCAAAGATTTTTATTGTTATAAAAAACAAAACAAAAGGATATAAATATAAATTTCTAAGTAAAATACACTCTATGTGAGCTACCTTAACTAGACAACTTGAACACCAACTGTGGGATGTGATCCTAACACCTTGTAAATAAATTTTGAGGAGAAGCCAAGGTTTCCAAATTACCACATGATCGGAGACTCAATTGGAAATGGCATTTAGAGGACTAGTTAAAGATGATTCCTCTCAATAGAGAGAAATGATTCTAACACTAAAAGTGAGAAGCTTGTAAAGGTAGTGCCATTAAAACCCCAACCTTGAACTTGGATTCCCTCCACATTCACCCCTTGAAATGGGGTAGCTAAACTAAAAAATTCTAAGCTACCAAGAAAAGGGAAGTGTTCAATTCTGTATTTCAAAGAATTGAAACATACTTTGGGAAATCTTGTTTCGATCTAATAAGGGAGAAAAAATGGGCCTTCCAAACCCAAATCAATGGAACCACCACTCCAGTTGCACATACAAAAATAAAAATAAGATAAGAAAATGTAAATTGAAAATGGGAAAAAAATAGAGTTAAATTCCCCAACCAAATGAACCGTAGATGGTGTTTTTGAATGGAGCATAGAGAGTATTTTTTTTATAGGACCTATAGGGTTTTAGTAACAGTCTTAAACCGTCCCCAAAGAAATTTTTTTTTTGTTTTTTTTTGGGGGGGGTGGTGTTGAGGGGGGTGTTGAACGACTACCACTATAGCTTGTTATTAGGGGGGTTATCAAACTGCCTCTATACCTTACTATAAGGGGAATTTAAAACTACCCATGTACCTTTCTATGAGAGGGGTTTCAAACTACCTTTGTACCTTGTTATAAGAGGGATTTCAAACCAATCCCATAAGATACTATGAGGGGGGTTTCAAACCACCCCCATACCTTGCTATAAGGAGTGTTTCAAACTACACCCATAAGCTATTAGGAGAGGGGTTCCAAACAACCCTCATAAGATGCTATGAGGGGCATTCCAAACTGCCCATGTAATTTGCTATGAGGGGGTTTTAGACCAACCCCATACATTTCTATGAAAGAAATTTATGTATAATTTCCTCTAATAGTTTATCTTTCCTCTGATATTCTCTTGGAACAATGTAGCTTTCATCAATAATGGATACGACACAATATAATTACTAGTATAGCATGACATCCCTCACCATCATTCCACTTACATAATCTAATTGCAACAACTCTTATGTTGAGAAATTACCAATCTTATTCATCAATACGATAACATCACTATTAACAAAAACATTTCATCCATTTATTATTATCTCAATTGATCCTGACAGAATTTTCTCAATTTCATTAACAAAATCTAGCATGATTGTTAGAAATGATTGCAGGTGCCCATCAACAGAACATTAACATCTCTATACACGAGCATCTTTGAAGCAATATTTACAATTATAAAAGTATATGTACAGTATCCTATTGTAATGTCCCCAACTAGGCTAGGTGGGAATATTATGTTTTATGCCCCAAAATTGTTATTTCTTCTTATGTGAATGTGCCAAAAACTTGTATTAATGGTGTTGTTAACTTCCTACAAACACTTTGCTCAAATAGGAATATTGTCAAACATATTGCATGCATCCATTACACAAAAAATAGAGAAGATAACCATGGGATCTTATTATGGATGGAAACTCCCAAAATCTCATCAATACAATGATATCTAATGGTTGAAATAACAGCTATAGAATACTCCTAAGCACACAAATCTATTAGTTGTCAAGAAGTTGCAAAATATACTATAGAAACAATACAAGAAAACCTCGAATGATGTTAATCTATGATTTCCATTGATCCAAGACTCTCCAAGCCCTACACTGCTCTACTCTAGTAATGTCCACTCTGCAACCAGTCCTCTAATCTCTCCTAAAACCCTTACAATCTTGATCCAAAAAACCATTGCAACCTATGATTCATAGAGGTCCTCACGAGATGACTATTGGAAGTTTAGAGGGGCCTCATGGGACAACCTGTGCTCAACCCGCGGGGCTGTCTCCTTTCATAGTTATGAAAAACCCTCTTAGCACCTACAGATCTTACGATCGACCTCCTCCGGAAAAATGTCACAGATCCTCTATGCAAGACGATATGTCTCCAACTCTCTCCAGGATGAAACCAAACACTACAATGAAATCAAATGAGGAATTTGTATGAATCATCCTCTTTCTCTAGCTAGGGTGGATATTGTACCACCGAAACTAAACTGAAGTGGAAGGGTTTTTCCAAACACTAATGAAAACTTTCTTCAAAGATCAAATCAACAAGAGATCAAATCATAATGCCAAAGAGAAGGGTTACCCCTCTATTTATCCTTCCTCCGGGCCTTCTAGATATTTCCCCTTTTTTACCAAATCAAACCCTCACTTTATTTCCCCTCCAATTTCATTTAAATATAATTCTTTATTTTATTTAATGTCACTTTAAGGTTTATCATTATAGTGACACAAAATAAACCTCATTGACTCATTTTTATGGTTGACTATAGCATACGTGATTCGTATAGGCTATTGAGTCATCCTCCATCATGATCAATTAGAAGGGGCCATTATAGTCCTCCCTTCCCAAGATTGCTTGTCCTCAAGAAATTCCAGATCAGGGTGTTGTAAGATGTGCTCTCCTTCCCAAGTAACATCTTCCATGGGAAATCCTCTCCATACAACTAAGTACTCTGAAATGAATCTGCTCCTCAGCCTCTGTTCCCTGACATTAACAATCCTCTCGGGAGATAGAACCAACTGCCCTTCCTCATCTAGTGGAGGAATATCTTCCGAAGCAGTGACCTGTTGTCTTGGTTCCTTCTTGAGGCAGGATACATGGAAGGTGTTGTGGATCCTTCTACCTTCTAGCAGCACCAACTTGTATGCTACTTCGACAACTCTCCTAATTACTCTGTAGGGTCCATAAAAGAGAGGCTTCAACTTCTTTGCACCACTCTTCTTCAGTGATGACATTTTGTAAGGTCGTAACTTGAGAAAGAATAGGTCTCTAACCTAAAAGATGTGTTCTACCCTATGCCTATCTACATAAATATTATGTGTATTCTGAGTAGCCTACAAATTCTCCTTCAGGACCCTCAGTATGTCTTGAATTTCCTACAACCATTCTTTGGCCTTGGGAGCTCTGCTCTCTCCCAACATTAAATCCACAAAATATGGGGCATCATAGCCATATAATTCCCTGAATGGGCTCATCCCAATGGAAATGTGATGTGTGATGGGTGATGTTGTAGTAATTTCCCCAGGATGCTACCACTTTATCCATGACTGTTTTTTCCTAGACACATAGTTCTTCAAGTACCCCTCGATCCATTCGTTTACTATCTCAGTCTTCCCGTCTATCTATGGGTGATAGCTAGTGCTAGGTGTCAACTCTGTCTCGGATAACCTGAACAACTCTTGTTAAAACGCACCGAGAAACCTGTTATCCCAGTCATTGACTATGTTCCTCAAAAGACCATGGAGTTTGATGACCTCCCTAGGTGTCAACTCTATCTCGGATAACCTGAACAACTCTTGTTAAAACGCACCGAGAAACCTGTTATCCCAGTCATTGACTATGTTCCTCAAAAGACCATGGAGTTTGAGTACCTCCCTGAAGAACATATATGCTACTTGAGATGCATTGTAATTTGAAGGAATGGAAAAAAAGTTCGCATATTTAGTCAATCTATTCACTACCACATAGATACAATCCCTTCCCTACACCTTTGGAAATCCTATGATGAAATCCATGGAAATGTTATCCCACGTCTGCTTCAGAATCGATAACGGCTGAAGCAGTCCCCCAGTATGTGTAAACTCTGACTTGTTCTGCTGGAAATTCATGCACTCCCTCACATGACGAAGTACATCCTCCTTGAGACCCTTCCATGAGAATCTCTCCCTGACCTCCATGTAGGTATTTAGATGCCCCTAGTGCCCTACCAGTGGTGCGTCATGTGCTACCCTCAAAATCTTATCCTTGAGTGTGGACTCAGGGACAAGATAGATGATGTCTTTGTAGTAGATGATGCCATCTACTACCCTATACCTATCGTCTTGAATACTTCCCTCCAGTAGCTCAGAAGAAAAGGTATTCTTGGAGTATTCCACCAAGAGAATGGACTTCCAATCTGTTAAGATCTCTATCATGGAGAAGGCTACATATCTCTTGGATAAGGCGTCAACAACTATTTTCTTCTTCCCCTTTACATAATGAATGTCAAAATCATATGTCTACACCTAACTCACCCATTTTTGTTGCCTCTCATTCAGATCCCGTTGATCCAAAAATATCTCAAGTTTTTGTGGTTAGTCCTAACCACAAAGCGTCCTCCTACAAAGTATTGTCTAAACTTGATCAATCCATGCATGATAGCCAACATATCCTTATGAAAGATCAGATAGATATTCTCAGGTTCCATTAGCTTTCTTCTCTCGAAATCTACCAGGCGTCAGTTCTGCATGAATATTGTGCCTACCCCCTCACCATATGCATCACACTCCAGGAAAAAAGGTTATGTGAAACATGGGCGTGCTAATACTGGGAAAGTTCTTATCACCTTCTTTATTATGTTGAATGCTACATGTGTATCCTCTGACCATCAGAACACTCCCTTCTTGGCGAGGTCTGTTAATGGAGCAGCTAATTGTGAAAATCCTTTCACAAAGTGTCTATAATAACTACATATCCCAAATAATCCTCACAAATCTATGAGTGATATAGGATTGGGCCAATCTAAGATGGTCTATATATTCTCCTGATGCACCTTTACTCCCTCATCACCTATCATGTGCCCCAGATAGAGGATCTCTGTCAACCCAAATTCTCACTTTGCCTCCTTGGAAAAAAATGATTTTTCCTTCATAATAGTGAGAATCTCATCCACATGCTTCAGATGTTCCTCCCATGTCTTACTATAAATCAAAAAATCATCAAAGAACACTAGTAAGAATTTCCTCAACTATTTGTTGAAGATATGGTTCATACATGAATATAAGGTAGCTAATGTGTTAGCCAACCCAAAGGGAATTACCAAAAACTCGTAGTGTCCATAGTGACACCTAATTTTTTTTTTGTGAATATCCTCCTCTCTGACCCAAATCTGATGGTATCGTGACCGCGGATCAACCTTTGAGAAGTACACTACACCATGTAATTCATCTAGTAACTCATCAATCTTGGGTATTGGGTATCGGTTTTTTATGGTCCTCTTGTTCAATGCTTTGTAGTCTATGCACATCTTCATAGTTTCATCCTTCTTCTTCACTAGTACAACTAAAGAAGCTAAGGGACTAGAGCTAGGCTTGATATGTCCCATATCCAACAATGCCTTTATGGAATTCTCAATCTCGTCCTTGAATTTGTTTGGGTACCTATAGGGTGTGGCGATCACTAGTTTTTCCCCTTCTTTTAGCTCGATGACATGCTCAAATCCTATGTCCGATGGTCTTCCTGCTAGTAGCGACCCAGACACCTTATTATGTTTCCAAACCAACTCCTATGTGTCCACATGATAGTTCTAGCGATCCTGGGATGGCTTCTATTGGGTGATCAAATATTCTGTTGCACATGCCACATCTCCATGCTTAAATATGGCCTCCATGCGTTTGTTGGAAATGATCATAGGTGCTCTTGATGGCATACCTCTCATAATCACTTGCTGGCCTCCTATGTCTATGAACACCATCCTCATAATCGGATAATTCATTTTTAAATCTTCGAGGGAATATAACCATTGTACTCCCAACACTACAATAGTGTCTACCAAATCCACCATGTAAAAGTCATCGGTCAATGTATAGTTTCCCAATGTGACTTTCAATCCCCTGATCTTATGAGTATAAGTAATTTTGTACCCATCTGCAACAACCACATTAAATCCTTCAAATTCTTAGGTAGGGATTTGTCTTCTAGTGACAAGTGTTGCATCGATGAAGTTCTAGGTCGCCCCACCATCAATTAGTGTTGTGACTATTTTCCCCTATAAGAGACCTATGATCCTGAATGTATAGTATTTGGGGACCCTTGAGAGTGTGGAAATGGTCACCCTTTTGGTTCCCTCCTGTAATGGATCCTACTGTGTCATCTCTAGGTGTGGTGTATCACCATTTCTCTGTCCACTATCCTATATGTGATATGTTTCTTCCTCATCACTGTCCTCTTCATCAGAAAGTACTTATATGTAATGTACCTTCCCCTTTCCCATGCACTGGTGACCCGGCTCGAAATGTTCTTTGCAACTATAGAAAATATTATTCCTCCTCAATTCTCTCTGAGTCTCCTCATCCATCCTTTCCTTCCCCATCCATGTCTTCTGGGGAAGCTTCGTTGCCAAACCCTTCTATGGAATAAATGGTTTTGTTTGTGCCTTGTTGGTTGTCATATCTGTCATATCATGAGTATTCATTATGGCATCCTCTAATGTGGAAGGCCTAAAGTCCTTCATCCAACCTCTCAAGGGTTCAACTAGACCCTCCATGAATAGCATCTCCAACCTC
Source organism: Picea engelmannii (assembly GCA_009831015.1). Taxonomy (NCBI): domain Eukaryota; kingdom Viridiplantae; phylum Streptophyta; class Pinopsida; order Pinales; family Pinaceae; genus Picea; species Picea engelmannii. Next base: position 169,339 of record ML789659.1, read on the forward strand.
TTCTCAAAAATAGCGGTCATCATTATTTCCATCCTCTAGAATTATGTGATGTATGCCTCTAGTGTACTTGTCTTCTTTAGTTGTGCCAATTCCTTGAAGTGGGTCTCAGGTTCCTTCCTATTGAACCTGTCCATAAGCCTCTGAGTGAAATATTCATATGATTTTATGTTGGCATGCCTCAATGTTAGTAGCCCATGGTACCACCACTCATGAGCCTCTCCATCCAAGTGTAGGGTGGAAAACTTGATTGCAACTTCATGTGTCATTGGTTAAGATGAAAATAAGTGTCAAAATTATGTACCCATGATGGGGTTATGCATCAGCCAGATTCATCAAAGGATGGGACTACCATCTAAACTATCATGCGCGAAAGATCATAACTTTTTTGGTAGAATAATCCCCTAAGTCTAATCTTCATATTGAGGTTGCAATAGTTGTTGTAAGACATTTATGCCCAGATTTCTTCTGCTAGTGAGAGGTACTCTCTATGGAAGTTAGAGACCTCGTTAACCAGTTCTGGTTGGATCTGTGTTCCTGTAGGTTGTTCCACAAGGAATGGGGGTAACAATGATCTAGGAGTCCTCCTACTTCTTACTTGTAGGACACTTTGTGTCGAAATATGGGTATTTCTACTTTCTACATGAGTTCTTCCATGACTACCATTTGGTCAGGTTTTCCTTTGTTGTCCTACCAGTTGTACAAGTACCTCAAGGGTCTTATGCTAGGTTCTAATCATCTCATATTGTCTCTAAGTGGCTACTTCCTAGTTTTGGTTGGCCTCCTTTTGGCCCCTGTTCAGCGGATTTAGTAGCATGATAACAGGGTCTCTTATGACATCTAGGTTATCATCCATGTTTCCCTCTATGATCCAAGTGGATATTGGTGGCCACCCACCTATTCCAACAGGCTCCTCGTGTCAATTTTTTGTTCAACACGTTCTTCTGTACTACTTTGTAATTATGGGTTTTACACTTTTGGGGATTTCTGAAGCCACACACATCCTCCAAGTGGATATGGGTGCTATCTCACCTAATCCAACTGACTTATTTTGTATGTTTTCATGTCAGAACATCTTGGTGTACTTCTGGGGCCCTAAACATTGTTTTTTTGGCTCACCACAGTCAAATTGTAGATGGAGTTAGAGTTTGACATCGTAATGTTTAGCTCTCTAAAAGACCTTTCCAACGGGATATCATGCACCTAAAATGGAGGTCGTACGAAAAAGTTACAACCCTAGGAAGTTGAGGTACCAAATTACACCAACTTACCCATAGGGCCCACATGACGTTTGGTGTTTCACCTTCTAGGGTTAGGTTTTTGGATGTCTAGGGTTTTGGAATTCATGAGTAATATCAAAAATGGCTTTGGAGCCTCATTGTATTCCATTCTTCTCATACAGATGCACGTAGCAACCACATCTCTTCTCATAGATAACTACCACCATTCTAGCAAGTGTTTTAGTTCTGCAGTTTTAAAGTTTTAGCCTATTCCATTATTTAGTAGAATATATTGTTCACTAGATATTTGTGTTATTCTTAATATCCCTGTGTTTATTGTATTCATTATGTTAATCGGTTCGTTTCACTCCTAAATCTAGATCACTCTAGTTCTGACTCTGTTTGGTTTGCTTCTACTACTCTTTCAAGTGAATTTCGAACAAGTCCTCCACGACCTCTCTTCCTAGGCATCAATATAATCACAGGCTAGCAGAATCACCAGTTCTGATACCACTGTAATGTCCCCAACTGGGCTAGGTGGGAATATTATGTTTTCTATCCCAAAATTGTTATTTCTTCTTATGTGAATGTGCCAAAAACTTGTATTAATGGTGTTGTTAACTTATTACAAATAGCTTGATCAAATATTAATATTGTCAAACATATTGCATGCATCCCTTACATAGAAAATAGAGAAGAAAACGATGACATCTAATTATGGATTGAAACTACCAAAATCGCAGCAATACAATGATCTCTAATAGCTATAATAACAATTGCAGAATACCATTAAACACACAAACCTAATGGTTGTTAGGAAACTGCAAAATCTACTACAGAAAAAATTCAAGAAAACCTAAAATGATTCCAATCTATGATGTCCATTGATCCAAGACTCTCCAATCCCTACATTTCTCTACTCTAGTAATGTTTGCTCTATAAGCGGTCCTCCAATATCTCATGAAACCCTCGTAATCTCGGTCCGGTGAACTGCTGCAACCCGTGATTCGCATAGGTCCTTGTGGAACGATTGTTGGACATCTAGCAGGGCCTCACGAGACAACCCATGCTCAACCCGCATGGGTGTCTCCTCTCACATTTGTGAGAAACCCTCTTGGTACCTGCAGATCTAACGATCGACCTCCTCCAAAAAATGTCACAAATCCTCTATGCAAGCCAATATGCCTCCAACTCTCTCCAGGATAAAACCAAACACCACAATGAACTCAAATGAGGACTCCAAATGAATCCTCCTCTTTTTCTAGATAGGGTGGATATTGTACCATCGAAACTAAATTGAAGTGGAAGGGTTTTGCCAAACCCTAATGAAAACTTGGCTCAAAGAGAACATCAACAAAAGATCAAATCATAATTCCAAAGAGAAGAGTTACCCCTCTATTTATCCATCCTCTGGGACTTCTAGATATATCTCCTTTTTGACCAAATCAAACCCTCACTTTATTTTCCCTCTAATTTAATTTAAATATAATTCTTTATTTTATTTAATGTCACTTTAGGGTTTATCATTCTAGTGACACCAAATAAAACTCCTTGACTCCCTTTCCCTGATTGACTATAGCCTATGAGAGGTGTATAGGATATTGAGTCATCCTTCACCATGATCAATTGGAAGGGGACATTACACCCATCATAACCATAATTGTCCTTATCATCAATCAAACTGCCCAATTCATTAATAAAAATCCTTTAGGAGAGAGGAACACAACTCTTTTATCATTTTCCCATATTACCATTAAGAAGAACATCCTATCTTCTATCATTATTTCATCATTATATCAACTTATTGTAGAGAATTTACAGCATGCATCTTGGCAAGGTGAAGCTTCCCATTGGTAGGGGATCATAGTTTTAATGATTGTTTAAATTGGGTAAAAGTTAGATAGCGGGTTTTGCATCTAGAACTTCACTTGAAACCTTCATATGTCAACATTACATGCTTTAAATTTGGTCTCCATTGCACAAATTTGTCTTCAGATTGTATTCAATTGATCCCTGTGAGATGTCTGGTTGAGGTGAGTTCTGTTAAAAATGAATTCGTTGCGAAATTAGGGGGTTTTATGCTTTCTTTTGAAGCTTTTTGTTTATTGATATGTGCTTCCTCTCCATCCCAACGATTTTCTCTGAAATCTGCAAAATTATGGCTTTCTTTGTGTAAACAAATTATTGGTTCAAATATTTATTGGCCTGGTGTATGCTTTGGTCTGGATTGGAAGTTAAGTGGAAAAATTCAAGTCAGAGGGATAATTTTGTGGAAAAAAAATGGCAATTTGGTTCGACGACAGGTTTTCATTTTAGGTTATGTTAGATCATTCTTCTCTTTCTGAAAAGAATAGTGAATTATTGAATTTTTGTTTGTTGATATAAGCTCAACATCAGTTTTTGGGTGCTTATTCTCGTTTCAATTTTTTTTAGGCCTTATTCCAGTAAGAATGAGAAATTTACTTGTGTAGGCAAATGAGATTCAAAAAGAATGTCTTGGTTAGATTTTTTATTGTTGTTTTTGTTTGAACTTTGTTACCTGTGTGTCGATTTCAGTGTATTCCAAGTCAATTCCTTTTATAATTTGAATTTTGGTATGTTGGAAATGAATTTGCATTCTAAATCATTTTTGCTTGAATTCCAATGATTTAGTGGCCTATAAATTGTTTTAACATGAGTTCTAGTGACATAGTCACTGATAAATTATTTCTAGCCACAATATTGATCTTTTGAAAGGGCTTGAATACATATTCTTTGTGAAATATTCACAAATATTTGGCATATGCATTAAGAAATGGAATTGAAAGAATATTTGAACTAAAAACCCATCAAGGTTTGAGAAGTCCGCAATAAATAAAAGAGGCCCATTTCAAGAATGATGTACAGTGTTCAACACTCGTTGTTGCAACCGGGTTTGTAAATTAGTGTCTAGTCATGTGTCGTCAACCACTAGATGAACTTTATACCATTTGTTTTTGAGAGGATATCAATAGCCTGGAAGGGATTAAACAATTGCTTTTCTTTCTCACCCTATGAACAAAAGAAGCATTGCAGGGCATTTCCATGGACTCGACTAAACCTATCTAAAGGATTGATGTAGAATGGTCTGATTATTATATGATATCTATGGAAGTAGACAACAATGAATACCAACATAGTGGCTTAGGATGACAACAAAGAGTCAAATCCAACCAATGGACAACAAAAGGAGGTAGGGGACAAGAGGCAGGGGACAGGTGGAGAGCACATGATGCAGTGATATTGGTGGTGTTAGTGCTTGATGTGTTATAATGACTAAATCAGAACTATGCCAAGCACATATCGAAATGGATTATAGGGTTTTAAGTGGTATCTATGGATCAAGTGGACAAGGTTAAGAAGAACACTAAGCATAAAACCAGAATAAACACATATAGATCAGAGATCAAGAACATTGGGAATGAATTCATTTGTTAATGTCATGTGGATCAAAGGAAATTTATTTGAATATCAGACAAGAGGTTTTTCATTGTGGCAGATAGAATAAAAAGAAAACAAATATGAACCACAAAGTGACCTATGCTAGATCAACTTTGCACCTTCATGAGATAGAATATCCACTAAACAGAAATGCTTTCTGAAGAATGGATAATGATACTTGAATAGATCACACAAATGATAGGAAGATACAATGAGGCTTCACTGCATAAGAATCAATTATTCATCGATAGCTATTGATGCTCAACAAGTATAATTTATTCAAGCAAGAAGATGAAGTGAAATGAGAAACAAAGAGTACAAAGATTGATAATAAATCTCTCAAGAATATTTGATAATAAAACATTACAAAGACAAATTCCCGCAGACGTACAATGATACACACAATCTTGCTATAATTCTAATCTTTTCCTCTCTCCCTCGCCAGGAATATTCCCCCTCCCCCTTATAACAAATGTTGAAGAGCATTTATAGAAGGAAAACATTATTTTTATGATGAGATCGAATCCCTTCTTCTTGGTGATAGTTTTATGAAAATGGAAAAAGAGATCCATCCCCAATCCTGATTTACGTTGCAATGGATCTGTGATAAGATTGTTCTTAGAAATATTTAATGAAAACAACAACTTATTTCCACATCCACGCTAACTAGGTGTTCCACTTGGCATTGGTTGATTTCAAAACATCCCACACAAAAAATCTAGGTTGAGCTATTTTGGAGAAACAAAAATTTCTCCCAAACCATGAAGAGTTTGGAAAATCCACCGATCGAGCACTTAATTGGGTTTGTCCTGAGAAAAATCCATGTCTCGGATTTGGCTTAGTCATCACCATTTGCCCGGAAATCAAGCCAAAAGTTTGTTGCTTGGAAAATGATGTGAATGACATAAATATTTGACAGGAGATATGGGTTGCTTTGAAGAGGTCTCAGCATTATCTATGGAGCATAAAACCATCTCATGGATTCTAAAATAAAAACCCACATTCCCTGTTTCTCTCTTGGATGGTGGAAACAAGAAAACCATTGAGTAAGATTTTAAAATTTCATTCCTAGAACCTCTGATAGCAAGTTCCTTTGATAATTTGATAATTTTTTTGCCAGAAGTTAAACCTTCCTGCAGCAACAAGATTTACTTGAAATACAATTTTTCTACTGATAGATGAATATCTCATGCAACATACAATAGATTGATATTGAGGCGTTGAGAGGCTTAGCGATGCTTGTGCAATTTGGTGAAAATTCAAAATTTTTGACGAGGTCAATTTATGTGCTAACAACTAGCTCCAATTGGGGATGGAGTCCTTCATGCGAGGCTCCAAGAACCTTTATACCCCATTCCTTCTCATTCATGCCCATATTTTCTCTGACATCATTGATTCATGAATGACCATGCTCGTTATTTCTACACACTAAAAATAAATTGCAAACTCAACTACTCTAAAGGTTGGAAACAAATCTATTTTGTTGCAACTGGATTCAAAATGAAAACCAAATGTCTGAATAGAGATCTTGTTTATATACATTGACCTAATATAATCAATTGAATCCTTCTACTCATGTAAAATCACATTTCCAATGCAACCGATCAATTAACTAATCAACTGATTGAGGCTTGCTTCCATCTTTGAGCACACATAAGAAAGAAAAAGCTAAAAGGTACAAAAAAATATCTTGGATCCCTTACTTACAATTATGGGATTCCTACCTTATAAAGGCAAATACATAAAATCCATAGTCCCATTTTGACTCCATGTAGATTTCCACAGGATCACAAGATAAAATAATTTGATGGAAAGTGAATACCTCATTTTTGTGTTTATGCATGTCAAACTTAGGCTCATTGAATGCTGGAAACCACTGGTCAACATGTTATGGAAAATAATATATGGTCAGTTTATCTTGTAACTCCTCAACATCGCATTCACAACCTTCCAAATAATCTAATTCATAATTTTCATCCATAGGCTCACTGTTAAAATATGTTATATATGTTAATATAGAAATCTAATCCTCGAAACCAGGATCTAACTCTGAACTATAACTGTCATATACAGGATCCGATCCTTCATGGACTATAGGTTTGTTGTTCTTATGAAACCGTTGATCAATATGTTTCACAAAAGGGGATTCATGATCTAAAAATTTATTATCATCATCATATTCTGTTGGCATGTTTTTTAGAACAACGATAGAGTATGCGTGTTTTTCATTAATGGCGCGTGTTTGTCACAGATGGCGAAGATCATCACGATCAGTAGCATAGCAATAATGACAAGATCAGCAGTGTAATCTCAGAACAGTTAAAGCACAACAAAGATGGTGAAGATCAGCGCGATCAGTAGCATAGCAATAATGGCAAGATCAGCAGTGTAAGCTCAAAACAGTGAAAGCATGACAAAGGTATCGTTTTGTAGTTTCGTAGATCGAGAAATCCAAAGGAAAGAGGTTCAAACTCATGATATGTGACATCACGATAAGATCTTGACCGTTCATTCAAGAAGGACAGGTGGTGAAATCATGATATTATCTGGACCGTTGGTTCCATAGGACACATGGCGAAAGATCATCGTTTCACTAACTGAAACGTCAAAGGAGCGAAGTGCTCGTTTGATTGGCGAGTGGTCATATCTCAAGGTCACATAGTTGAAGGCTTAAGGGAAGGAGCTAATTGGTAAGTTCCATCTCGGCATTCGCAACTTGGAGTATCGAGACTCTTCATCATAGGAATCGTGATATGCGAAATCATGAAAAAATCTGGATCGTCAGATCACCAAGGATTGTGGATCGTTGATCAGGCATGAAGAAGGCTCGTGAAGTGGCGAAATCACGATAAGATCTGGATCGTTGATTCAAGAGGGGCACGTGGCAATAGATTAGAGCATGACAGAATACTCGAGACGCAAAAGTGTGAAATGCGTTTTCGAATAAGGATGTGGTCACAGCTAGTGGTTACATCTACGAAAGATGGAGGAAGAAGCTAGCAGTGTTAAACTCCATCTCGGAGTCTCGGTGATCACGACTTGGAGCATCAAGACCCTTTATCACAGGAATCGTGATATGCAATATCATGATGAGATCTGGACCATCGGATCACCAGATATCTCGACCGTTGATTAGACTCGATGAAGTTTATAAATTCGTGAAATATGAAGCGCCTTTTGGCGTAGCCTGTAGTCACCGTCGGTGGTCACATGAGGGGAAGAAGCTAGCGATTATAAGCTCCATCTTGGAGTCTCAACGATTGCGACTTGGAGTGTCGAGATCCTTTATCATAGGAATGTCGAGATGCGAGATCACGAAATTTAGATTTTGTTTAGTACTTGGTCACAGGTAGTGGGCATATGAGATAAACGCAAAACCTTGCCAATTTAATCCAACGGTGTAGGTGAATTTGAATATGATCGAAGGGCTATTGTTGCACTTCACAGTTAATTAATCAGTTACAATTCAGTTAGCAAAATTGATTCATGATTCTTGATCGGTTGGCGATTTAGTTACTGAGGCGTTTTTGCCCAAGAAGATTCGAGGTGTAACTGATGAGGCGTGCGGGAATAAAAGGTGATATGAAGCGATTGTGTGTGGTTGGCTGTTCTAATCGGAAAAATGTGATGAAATGTAAGAAGAGTAAAATTAAAGGTTGCAGAGCTTGAGATAAAACTCAGAGATGAGTAACAATTGATGAACAGACAGAAGCAAGAGCAGAATAGTAGAATAGCATGAAGCAGAGCAGAATAGAAGAATAGCATGAAGCAGAGCAGAATAGCAGAATGGCATGAAGCATACCAGAATAGCAGAATAGCATGAAGCAGAGAAAAATAGCAGAATAACATGAAGCAGAGCAGAATTGCAGAACAGTTTTTGAAGCAGAGAAGAATTGCATAAGAGAAAAGAAGGGGTAAGAATTGAGACACCTGTATTGTTTGTTTTTCTATCACTTATTCATAACCAGGGAGGTAGGTTGGTTCTAGGGAGGACTGTGGTCCTCTGATATTCGAGTTGGTGCTTGAATATTGGGAGTTGTAGCTTCCATCTAGTTGTGTCTAGAAAGACAGGGTGGCAGGGTGGTGCTTGGGAAAACACAGAGTTTTCTATATGCAAGTTGGTGCTTGTATAAGTGGAAGTAGGTTCTTCCATCCAGTCGGTACTGGAATACTCAGGGAGTTGGTGCTTCCTTCTAGTGGGTGCTAGAGAAACCAAAGAGTTGGTGCTCTTAAACAAGTTGGAGCTTGTAAAACAGAGGTAGTAGCCTCACTTTGAGTTGGTGCTCAAACATAGATGATGTACAGAACTTAAAAGACTACCTATCATTTCGAAGAAGAAGAGGTTTTCTCCCTTTATGGGTTTCCT
>ML789659.1:178492-207256 GCA_009831015.1 Picea engelmannii
CCCCTCTCAGTTGTCTTAGTAATTTCAACATATTCATCATAAACTGGTGCACTTTGATAAATTTCTAATGATAATGATAAATATTTATGTTCTTATTTAACTATAAACTAATTTTCACTTTCAAGAATATAGATCATCCTTTCATCATGCAATTCATTATCAACATCTCCATATTCATCATGAATGAGTGACTCAGAAAATGATTGAACTGAAGTCAAATCTGAATGATCATCCATATCCTCCTCCCGATTCTTGGAAATTTCTAAAGGTATTTTCATATCTTCATCATTTCCAAGGGGAAGACTACCAACCTGTGTATTAGAGTCTTGATCTTTTTCATTAGAAATAGAAAAAAGAATAATACTCTCTTGCAAGTTTTCCTTCTCAACAAATTCCATTTCCTCTTCACTATTACAAGAACAAACTTCTCTATGTTGAAGACTTGACTCAAATTCTTCACAGTAGTGTTCAAAAAGAGACTCAACTAGAAAACACTTTTTACAATGATCATAAAAATTTGTATGAAACTCTTTCAATGAATAAATGCTAGAAGGAGATAGAGATTTGTACCATTCACGAGCATCTCCTTCCAGGAAATACATGAACATATTCATGAGGACATATTCATGTTTAATACCCAATTGATGCATGATTTCATGAAAATCAAGCAAATGTTATGCAAGATTGCCATCTTTGTTTCCTTTAAATCTGGGAAGGAAGTCTCCCCCTCGTCCATAATAGGTACAAAATTTGGAAAACCAGGAACAACAAAAAATTCAAATGGAGCAAAACTCGTAGCTATAATAGCCTGCATTCGAATATCAAATGATTTTGGCATTCTGAAATAGTGGAGTTGCAAGTGGATTCTTCTATCATGGAGTCACCAAGTGAATGATCTACAGTCAAATTATAATGTCTAATTCTTGTTCACCATCAAGAACTAGAGTTGATCGTTGTCGTACACCCAGGGAAAATAACTTTGTTCCTCTGTTCCCTGACAATGACGCCAAAAGATGTTAAAATATGTTGGCGCTTGAGATGTTCTAATGACTGCTTTAGAACTATTCCAAACACATCTTGAAATTGATTATAGGTTTTTAAGTGGTATTGGTGGACTAGGTAGACAAGGTTTGTAATGTTCCTGACTTGGCTAGTCTAGGAAACGTTGCTAATGTGTGTGTAGGATCAAAGGTTTACAGCATATAAATGATCATACAAATAATAAATGCGACAAAGGACTACAAACTTTGTAATATGATATCTCTGTGGATTACAAAATGACCGAATATAGTTGAATAAACTGACAATACTTGACTAGATCAACAAACAAAGGATCTTAGTCGGAATACAAATAAGCAATTGCGGCTGAATAAAATAACAACACTCAGCTAGATCAAAAGAAAAAAAGGATCTTAGCCGGAATACAAATAAGCAACTAAAATATAATACTTGGAATATGGGAGCACTATGGAATTAATGAAGAATGATGGAAGACCTGGATGATCTTTTCAGTGACTAGGGTGTGCCTTTCAACACCGAAATCAACGAACTGGTGTCTTCCTCCTGGAATACACTGAACTATCTCTCTTGAAATGCGCCTCTTCTCCTCAATGACAAGTCATAATCTACATAATGATGAATTAGGTCGTTGACCCTTCCTTTATAGCTTTCCAAAACCCTAAACCATGCTGAAACCCTAATTCATTATTGACTTACAAAACCCTAAATAACTGTTGAAACCCTAATTCACTGTTGACTTCTACTTTTAGCTCATAATGACTTAAAAGCGCTTTTAACCCTTTTTTGCTCAATGTCACTTTCTGAATATAAAACTTGTGACTGGAGTGACCTCTAGTAACCCTGTTTACCCCTCTTTGGCCATGGCTATAGTCTAACAGGGCAGTTTAGACCATTAAGCCTCCTCTCTGGAGCTCCTATTTGGAAAGGGACATTACAGTCCTCCCTTCCCAAAATTGCTCGTTCTCACGTAATACCAGTCCAGGGTGCTACAACACATGCTCACTCTCTCAAGTAGCGTCCTCTATTGGAAGCCCTCTCCATCTGATCAAACACTCTCCGATGACCCTGCTCCTCAGTTTCCGCTCCTGGAACTCCAAAACCTCCTCCAGAACTAACTCCAACTGTCCCTCCTCATCCAACAGGGGAAGCTCCTCTAATGTGCTAATGAATTTTCCCACTTCCTTTTTTAGGCAAGACACGTGGAACGCGTTATGAATCTTTCTCCCCTCTGGAAGCTCTAGCTCGTAAGCAGCCTCGCCAAATCGGCACATGATCCTGTAAGGACCATAAAATCTGGGCTTGAGCTTCTCGACCCCACTCTTCTTCAAAGATGACTGTCTATAGGGTTGGAGTCTCAAGAAAAACAAATCTCCAACCTCAAAGTTGCGCTCTATCCTATGCCTATCTGCACTTATCTTCTGTCAGTTTTGCGCCATCTACAGGTTCTCTTTCAACAACTTGAGAATCTTCTGACTCCTTATGATCCAATCCTTGGCCTTGGGAGCTCTGCTCTCCCCGAAGACCAATTCTACTAAAGTGGGAGCATCATATCCATACAATGCTCGGAAGGGTGTCATACCAATGGACATGTGGAAGGTGGTGTTGTAGCAATGTTCTCCTAAATGTAACCACTTTAGCCACGTTCTCTGATGTCCTCCTACATAGTTCCTCAAATACCCTTCAACCCACTTGTTGACAATCTCGGTCTTCCCATATGTATGAGGGTGATAGTTGGTGCTAGGTGTCAACTCTGTCCCCACCAACCGAAACAACTCTCTCCAAAATGTCCCTATGAACCGATTGTCCCTGTCACTGATGATGTTCTTCGGCAACCCATGAAGTCTGAAGACCTCCCTGAAGAAAAGCTCGACTACCTGAACTGCATTGTACTTTGTCGGTATGGTGTAGAAGTGAGCAAACTTGGTCAATCTGTCGACCACTACATAGATACAGTCCTTGCCCTAGACCTTGGGTAGACCTGTGATGAAATCCATAGATATACTCTCCCATTTCTGCTCTAGAATGGGGAGTGGATAAAGTAGCCCTGCTGGAAGAGCATGCTCTGACTTGTTCCACTGGCAAGTCAGACACTCACTGATGTGTCTCATAATGTCTTGTTTGAGGTCCTTCCATGAGAACCTCTCTCTGATCTGTCTGTAGGTTTTGAAAAACCCCTGATGGCCTGCTAGAGGTGAATCATGAACTGCGTTGAGGATCTTCTTCTTAAGCCCTGAATCTGGCACCAAGTAGACTCTATCCTTGTAAAATATGACATCATCAATGACCCTATACCGGTCATCCTATATCTTCCCATCCATCACCTCACAAGCGAACTTGTTCTTGGAATATTCCACTAACAAGTGGGATTTCCAATCTGCTAAAATCTCCATCAAAGAACATGTCTTAGGTCTCCTCGATAGTGCATCGGCCACAATGTTCTTCTTCCCTTTGACATACTCTATGTCAAAGTCAAATGCATGTACCTTCGTCACCCATTTCTATTGGCGCTCACTTAGGTCCTTCTGCTCAAGGAAATACTTCAAACTGTTGTGATCAGTCTTGACCACGAATTTGTTGCCCACCAAATATTGTATGAACTTGGTTAAGGCATGCATGATTGCCAACATTTCCTTGTCATAAATGGAGTACAACCTCTTAGATTGACTAAGATTTCGGCTCTCGAATACAATGGGGTGTCCTCCCTACATCAAAACTGCATCGATCCCTTCACCGGATGTGTCACACTCTAGTACAAATGGCAAGGTGAAGTCTAGTAGTGCCAACACTGGACAAGTGCCCATGACTTCCTTCATGTGATCAAAGCTTCCTGTGATTTCTTGGTCCATATGAAGGCCCCATGCTTGGTAAGATCTATCAGCGGTGCTCCAAGATGAGAAAAACCCCGGATGAACCGCCTGTAATAGCTGCACAACCCGAAGAAGCTCCTCAATTCTGTCACGTTCTTGGGTGTCAGCCAATCCAAAATGGCCCTGATATTCTCTTGGTGCACCTATACCCCCTATGAATTGATGATGTGGCCTAATTAAAGAATCTTTGTCATACCAAACTCGCACTTGGACTCTTTGGCATATAATGATTGTGCCTCCATGATGCTCAATACCTCATCCAAGTGCCTCATATGCTCTTGCCATGACCGATTATAGATCAATATGTCGTCGAAGAAAACCAAGACTAATTTCCTTAACTGATCCCTGAATATATGGTTCATGCAAGATTGGAATGTAGCGGGTGCATTTGTTAGCCCAAATTGCATAACCAATAACTCGAAGTGTCCAAAATGACATCAAAATGTCATCTTCTCTATGTCCTACTCTCGGATGTTGATCTGATGATATCCAGAGCGTAGATCAATTTTTGAGAAGAAAACTGTCCCATGCAGTTCATCCATCAACTCGTTAATGCGTGATATAGGATACCGGTTCTTAATGGTTTTCTTGTTCAAGGCTCGGTAATCAATGCACATCCTCATGGTGCCATCCTTCTTTAGAACTAAGACAACTGAAGAAGCAAATGGGTTGTTGCTCGGTTTGATGTGTCCCATCACCATCAATTCCTTGATTGCCTTCTCTATCTCATCCTTGAACCTCCTAGGATGATGATAGGGGGGGGTGATCATAGGTTTGGCCCCCTCCTCCAACTCAATGGTGTGCTCAAACCCCCTGTCAGGTGGTCTCCCTGGTGGAATTGCCTCAAAGACCTTTTGATGTCGTCGCAAAAAATTCTTGATCTCTGTATGGTATTGTTGTCAACCTTTCGAATCCTTCTGAGTAGTGATCAAGCATTCTGTGGCATATGCTACCTCCCCATGTCTAAATATCCTCTCCATCCTCTTGGATGAAACTGTCATGGGTGCTCTTGTCGACATACCTCTTAGAACAACCTTCTTCCCATCCTGATCTCTGAATCCCATTTCCAAGGTTTGGTAGTTGGTAGTGATTTTTCCCAAGGTAATCATCCACCAAACTCCTAACACCACATCTATGTCTGATAGGTCAACCACATAAAATGTGTCTCTCACTGTGTAGTTTCCTAACTTCATCTCTAAGTTTGGAACTCTATCTAGACACTCCACTGTGTGGCCATCTGTTACCGCAACATCAAACCCATCAAACTCCTCTGTATGAAGTGCCTGTCTCGATACTAGTGAAGCGTCGATGAAGTTGTGGGTGGCCCCACCATCTATCAGGGCGATTTCCCATTGCCCCTAAATAATCCCTCTGATACAGAGGGTATCACACCTGGGAACACTAGAAAGGGTCGCTATGACACCTCCCTTTGTTGGTTTCCTCCTGTTAGCATGTTCTGGCAGTTGTGGGACTACTGGAGGATGGGCTCCTGCCAGTGTCGGTGGTCTACGAGGAGGATGCTCCTCTACTGGTGTTGACTCTTCCTTTGAACTAGTGGATCCATTGTTCTTCTCCTCCTCCTCACTATCCACATTGTCTTATGCTACCTATATAATGAATCTCTCCCTTGCCCATGCACCTGTGGCCTAGGACCCAAGGATCTCTGCAGCTGAAGCAAAGCTTCTTCCTCATAAGCTCTCACCTAGTCTCATCATCCAACTTCTCCTTTTGCTTCCATTCTCTTTGGCATGGCTTCCTGTCTCGATCCCTTTGGGGAAAAAATGGTTTGGAGAAATTTTTAGTCTTTGGCACTGATTCTTCCAGGTCTCAAGTGTGAAGGATGGCATCCTGCAAAGTGGGAGGCATGTATGCCTCCACCCATCCTCTCAAAGGCTCTATGAGTCCTTCTATGAATAGCATGATCATCCTGGGCTCTGATATATCTGTCATGACCACGGCTACCCGCTGAAACTCTGTGATGAACGCCTTTGTTGTGCCAGTTTGTCTCAACTAGGCTAGATCCCTGAAGTGTATCGCGGGATCCTTCCTTTCAAACATGTCCATGAGCCTATCTGTAAACTCCCTATAGGAGGTGATGCGATTGTGACCCAATGTCACCAGTCCATGATACCACCACTCATGTGCCTCACCCTCCAAGTGTAAGGTCATGAAACTGATGGCCTCTGTCTCGGTCATCTGGTTGAGCTTGTAATATGTGTCTAGATTTTGTACCCATGCTCTGGCGGTGTATTTGGATGATCTGTCGAAAGAAGGGATGGTGAGTTTCCCAAGTTTTCGGATGAAATCAAGGTTATGCCCCTGCTGTTGTTGCGGTCCTCCCCTCTACGGATATTTGGGGCGGTTCCTAATTCTGAGTCCATAGTACTTGACTAAGGTCATGTCCTGATGGAATTCATGACCCAATGCTGCATACTCCCTCCTATACTCTGCAATGTCGTCGACATGAGTAGGTGGCCTCTGTGCTATCGGTGGCGGTGCTGCTACCGGGGGTGCCCTCTAGAAACTGGGAAACAAGGGTCTGGGAATCCTACTCGCAGAGGTGTATGTGTGAGAGGGTGACTGGGGTCTACTACCTACTCCCGAGTTCCCCTGTGCTGCATGTGGGACTTGTGTATCTGGGGTGCCCACTCTAGCCAATCTATCAACCACCTGTGCCAAGGACTGAGACATGGTCCATTGACTATCTAACATATCATTGATAACCTGCATGAAAGATGCCTCTGGATCTACGAGGGCCTTACCACTGCCCTCTGGTCACTCATATTTGTCTCCTACCATCCTCTCAGCCTCACGCTCTGCCCTTCTCTCTGCTTCTCTGTGTGCCTCTTCCTCTTCCTCTAAGCTAGGAGGAAAAGGGGGGAAATCAGGCATATGCCTGAATCTTTCCTGATGCCTGTTGTAAGTGACATATTCATCACCTACGTGTTCATGGCCCTTTGGGTCTTCTGCTGCACTCATTGTCTTTGGTCACAGGCTAGCAGGACTAAATCTTTGATACCACTGTAATGTTCTTGACTTGGCTAGTCTAGGAAACCCTGCTAATGTGTGTGTAGGATCAAAGGTTTACAGCATATAAATGATCATACAAATAATAAACGCGACAAAGGATTGCAAATTTTGTATTATGATATCGCTGTGGATTACAAAATGGTCGAATTCGGCTGAATAAACTGACAATACTCGACTAGATAAACAAACAAAGGATCTTAGCCGGAATACAAATAAGCAACTGCGGCTAAATAAAATAACAACACTTTGCTAGATCAAAAGACAAAAAGGATCTTAGCCGGAATACAAATAGGCAACTAAAAGATAATACCCGGAATATGGGAGCACTACGAAATCAATGAAGAATGATGGAAGACCTGGATGATCTTCTCGGTGACTAGGGTGTGTCTTTCAACACTGAAATCAACCAACTGGTGTCTTCCTCCTAAAATACACTGAACTATCTCTCCTGAAATGCGCCTCTTATCCTCAATGACAAGTCATAATCTGCAGAATGATGAATTAGGTCGCTGACCCTTCCTTTATATCTTTCCAAAACCCTAAATCATGCTGAAACCCTAATTCACTGTTGATTTCCAAAACCCTAATTCAATGTTGATTTCCAAAACCCTAAGTCACTGCTAAAACCCTAATTCACTGTTGACTTCTATTTTTAGCTCATAATGACTTAAAAGTGCTTTTAACCCTTTTTAGCTCAATGTCACCTTTTGAATATAACACCTGTGACTGGAGTGACCTCTAGTAACCCTGTTTACCCCTCTTTGGCCCTGGCTGTAGTCTAACAGGACGGTTTAGACCATTAAGCCTCCTCTCTGGAGCTCCTATTTGGAAAGGGACATTACAAGGTTAATAAGAAAACTAAGCAGAAAACTAGAATAAACACATATAGATCATAGATCAAGACCATTGGGCATGGAGTCATTTGTTAATGTCTTATGGATCAAAGGAAATTGAGTTAAATGTCAGACAAGAGTTTTGTCATTATGGCAGATAGAAGAAAAAGAAAACAAATATGAACCACAAAGTGACCTATGCTAGATCAACTTTGCACCTTCATGAGATAGAATACCCACTAAACAAAAATGATTTCTAAAGAATGAATAATGATACTTGAACAGATCACACAAATGATAGGCATATACAATGAGTCTTCACTTCATAAGAACCTATTATTCATGGAAAACTATTGATGCTCAACAACCGTAATTTATTCAAGCAAGAAGATGAAGTGAAATGAGAAACAAAGAGTACATAGACAGATAATAAAGCTCTCAAGAATCTCTGATAATAAAACATTACAAAGACAAATGCCCATAGGCATACAATGATACACAAAATCCTGCTAGAATTCTAATATTTTCCTCTCTCCCTCACCGGGAAGATTTCCCCTCCTCCTTATTACAAACGATGAAGAGAATTTATAGAAGGAAAACATAATTTTTATGATGAGATCGAACCCCTTCTTCTTGGTGATAGTTTTATGAAAATAACAAAAGAGATCCATCTCCAATTCCTGATTTATGTTGGAATGGATATGTTGATAATATTGTTCTTAGCATTATTTAATCAAAACAACAACTTATTTCAACCTCCACACTGAATAAGCGTTCCACTTGGCATTGGTTGAATTCAAAACGACCCACACATAAAATCTGGGTTGAACCATTTTGGAAAAATGTAGATTTCTCTCAAACCATGAAGAATTTGGAAAATCTTCTTTGAAGCACTTATATACGTTCATCCTGAGAAAAACACATGTCTTAGATTTGGCTTATTCATCACCATTTTCCTGGAAATCAAGCCAAAAGTTTGTTGCCTAGAAAATGGCGTGAATGACATAAATATTTGACCAAAGATCTGGGCCGCTTTGAAGTGGTCTAGGCATGATCTCCGGGGCATAAAACTATCTCATGGATTCTAAAATAAAAACCCATGTTCCTTGTTTCTCTCTTGGATGGAGGAAACATGCAAACCATCGAGCATGATTTTAAAATTTCATTCCTAGAACTTCCGGTAGCGAGTTCCTTTGCTAATCTGATAATTTTTCTACCAGAAGTTAAATATTCCTGTAGCAACAAGATTTACTTGAAATACAATTCTTCTACTAATAGATAAAGATCTCATGCAATATACACTGGATTGAGATTGAGGCGACGAGAGGCTTAGCGAAGCTTGTGCAGTTTGGCAAATTCAAAAATTTTGACGAGGTCAATTTTTGTGGTGCTAATAGGTGGTATTGGTTGAGAGATATATGCCTTTGACATAACAAGCGAAAATAATTTAGAGATGTCATTTAACCAAACAAATTTAACCAAACATCGTATAATTATTGCATGTATCATATGAATGTGCTAACTTTGATTTTTTTTGGTATGGGTGGGATACTCTTGTTGCTGGATAATAAATGTATGCGATCATTTCATAGTGCAAATTGGTTTAACATGACTAACATCTAGGAGGATCAATCAAAACTTCTTATGTTGGTGGGAGGATGAATCGAAACTTCTTTCGTTGGTTTAAAGCTTATGGCCCATTCACTCGCACCATTTGTTCGGTTCAATGAATGTGGATAGCTATCCACCACACTTATGGTTATAGTTGAGTTCAATCAACAATTCTCGAAAATAATATATTGTATAAAATGAGAATATATATATATATATATTTCAAAGTAAAAAAAGTTTAAGATATTTAGGGTCATTAACTTAAATTTTTTTATATAATCACAAGACTTTGATGTAAATAACATCATTGTGTATGGATAAAATCTAACCATATGAAATAATTATTTGGTGGAGAGAAAATTCACAAAGCATATATATTACTAACTATTTGGTGCTACATGATTAAACAAAAAATATTATTAACACAAATAAACCAGGTTTGTTTTGTTAGTCTAACTTATGCATACAAAGAGTTTTCCAAAATATAACAAACACGGGTATTATATCTATTTATTATAAAGCTAGATGTTTGAGGGATTACTACACAATTATGATGGTCTCTTATCTCATGTTTTTTTTTGTAAATAAAAAAAAGGGGGTATTTCCTTATTAATGCGTTGTCACTGTACAAAACTAATATATGTCACCAACACACCACCTGTTCCACCAAACTAGTGGAAACTAAAATAGGTGGCAGCCAATTGTGCTTTTTGCCAAAAAGAGAAACCACCACTTGCTTCACCATTTTGTTGGAAACCAGAGCAGGTGGTGGTTGGTAGTGCTAACAAATCTATCTGGGCATACTAGACATATTCACAAAATATGTAAATCAAAACTAGGCAAAAAACTGAACATAGTACCAGACCAGGCTGACAAGAAGAGAACTCCATCACCGTGTAGGTAAGGCTTAGAGAACTATGAAAAATTAAACATTAGAGGGGCTATGAGAATAATGTAACATGTCATCCAGAGAGCCATTGTGAGGGGTACCATCGCTAGGTTTGAACATGTAGGGCTGCACATAGGTCAAACACCTCAACTTGGTTGGCGCGTTCAAGAAGACGTCGAACAACATGTTAATGTAGCTACTGATGAGGGTGTGTTGGTGGAGTTGCTCCATTATATAGCCTCTAATTTCAAAAATAATCTCTAGTTTCTCTGGGATGAAGAGATTGGGTGGAGTCTGGTCGTAATCCAAAACTGGGTTCAACGGTGAAGGCTCAGACCGACAATCTATCGTGAGGAGTTCCTCCTGAACAATGCAAGTGGTGCCATCCATGGTCGTCATTGGATCTATAACAACAACGCTAGTGCCAGGGTTGTCATAGGCATTCAGGACCATGTAGAGGAGGGACTCTAGTGGAACCTGAATTGGTTCCTCTAGGAATTCCTCCTCCACGAAGGCCATTGGAGGCGTATGTGGTTGCGTGGTTAGCTGAGTCTAGGCTATGGACATAATCCTCTCCAAATTGTGCAGGTGTCTCTACCTTAAAACACCACTGTACCAGGCAATACCTTGCCTGAGTTTTCCTCTCTCTCTCTCTCAGCATGGTGGAGCCTGGAGGTCAAAGAAATTTGCGTATGAGGCCAGAGAGAACCGACTATACGAGAACCAAATTCCTGAGTAGAGCAAGGAGACATAGCACTGAGGCAAAGTGGTGAATTTCATGGTAGAGTTGGATAGTTAACCGAGGGGTGGATATGACCACTCTGGTACCTCCCGTACCCAACGTCACCCTCCTGCAATTAATCGTTGAGGTTTCCATTAATCCTATGCGGGGGAGTTGTCCTCCCTCCCTCTGCGAGTGTTTATGGCCATCCTCCATCCAAGTGTAGGCATTGGGGTGGCAGTCGACCATATTTATGGCAAGTTCTGTGAGGGGGTTGCATGGCTTCCCCTGGGCTACATGTCACCCCATCCAGGGGTCTCTTATCTCATGTTAGTGGTAATGTAAATATGAAATCTTTTGATCTGGAGAGATGATTTGAGGTATTTTGAAAATGGATTAAAATTCATTTTTAAAAATAAAGTATGTTACTTTTTGTGCAAAATATATTAATATTATTATAACACTTTAGTAACTAAAATATGGAATTCATTGACAAACTTTGTATGGATGATGTTGTAATATTGTAGATTACAACGACATTCATAGAGAGAATATATTGAAGCACAGCACACACATACTCATGAAAGAAGAGAGTAATTGGGAAGGTTAACCAATCCACCATTTATTCCTTATTCATCAGTATAAATACATATGAGAGATGGTTGGAGCAGTTGTACCCACTCCAACTAATCATTCATTAAGATCCTTTATGTTACTTTTTTGTACTTACTTATGTATTTATCCTTATTACATATATATTCCTATATTTACTTATGTATTAAATTATGATGACTATTACAAGGGTCTAAGAGGCCTCCCAACATCTCCCCCACACTCAATTCCTTGCTCGTCTCGAGCAAGCGTGCACCAATGTTCTGGGTCTCTACTGGTACAAAAGTATCCTCATTGTGTACCACCCATGCATACTAGTCTGCATAGGTAACTTAACTGCAATAGCTGTCAGCTGGATAGGGTGATAGACGTATACAAGGTTTAATGTGATTAGTCTCTATTGTATTTGAGTGACTATATATCACAGGCCCCATCTCCTCGATCTCCATTTTCTGCATTCCTCTATCAACTCTGATTTCTTTTAAGCCACACTAGATGTTGTTATTTCCAAGACGCTCGCTCAATTCATACCTAGATTGCTCATGTGCTCTGTCAAATTGTCACTCTAGGAGGATTCATTATATGGGATCGATGAGGATCTGCGCCATCGACCATTCATACCCTTCTTTTGTTGTTGTGACCCAAAAACTATTCCACATCTCTTGTACTCAGGGGATCTATCACTTCGATGTTCTTGTCATCATTTTTTCTTGAAGCGCTTCGTGTGTGTGTAAAACGTCTCTCTTTAATGCCTTCGGCTACTTCTCATCATAAGTGATCTTCTCACTTAGCCTATGAAAAATTTTCCTCTGTCAATGCTCAATCTTTTATTTAAGTTCTTAGTCATTTCTTTGTTTCTCATCATTTGTTGTTGCAAAACTCTCAATTTGTGCTCATATGCTCTATGTCTATGTCAAGTTACTGCTTTTTGACATGTTTGTGCTGCTTTAATTCTTTGGAAATGTATGGAGTCTTGCATTTGTATATTACATGAAGAATGATTGGCTATGAATTAATTACAACTCTAACACTTAATAAAACACAAATACTTAGAGTTTGTCTACGAAGGGATTAGCTTCATGTTGTCAATTGGGTATCAATCGATGTTAGTGAGAGATTTATCTCGTCGGCTAAAGACCGACTTACATTACAATGATGGAGGGGATCTCTATTGAAATATTGGATCTTTCCGATACTTGATTGATTTTTCTGATATTGGACTGAGTCTTTCCGAATCTGATTATTTCTGATATTGGACTGGTTCTTTCCAATTCTGATTATTTCCTTTCCTGTAAATATTTCTGATTGGATTCTGGTTATTTTCGTTCCTATAAATTGATCTATTATATATGTATCTGTACAGATTCATTGTAATATAAGTGAGAAAAAACATTCTTCTCGAAATCTATTTTTCAAGTTGGTATCAGAGGTGCAGGGCATCATCCTCCTTGGTATGCGACCCTGTTTGAACGGACTGCATACACCTTTGTTCGGGGGTCGATTTATTTTTGAAGTTTCAGCTTTGCTGCTCAGCGCTCACTCTGCCTCTGTTCGTGGGCGGCTCTTTCGTGGTGTTCTGGGTCGTTCTCCTCTCCACCCAGAAAACTACTCAAAGGTCGGCTCTCCTCTTATTTGTTGTGCCCCCTTCTTTGCATATTGTGTTGTTCATCTCTCTCTGCCCAGAAAATCGCTCGGGAAACCAACCAGTCTTCTCAGAGTAACGAAACTTGACTCATTTGTATCCCTCATTGAACTATGGCCAATTCAGATTCTGAATCATCTGGGAATAAATCTGCACCCATTATTATTCAATCTGAAGGTTCATCGTTCAAATAAGGGATTGTACTCGATGAAACAAATTATGATATGTGGTATCAAATCATGGAGATGCATAATGCTGAGAAGGAGAAACTCTCCTTTATTCGTGGCACTACACAGCCACCTTCCGAGAAGGATGATGGATATGAGAAGTGGTATGCAGACAATCAAAAGGTCAAGAGATGGCTATTGATGTCTATGTCCCCAGAAATTATGAAGCGATACATTCATTTATCCACCACTCGAGATATTTGGAAAGATATTTCTAAAGCCTTTTATGATGGAGCARATGAATTACAGGTTTTTGTCTTGAATCAGAGGGATTTCTCTTCAAAACAGAATGGCAGAACACTCTCTGTGTATTATGGAGAATTAACCGATATTTTTAGTGAGTTAGATCATCGTGATAAGGTGATCATGGAGAATGCGAAGGATGTTGAATCTTACCGAAAATCAGTTCAACGACAAAGGGTGCACATTTTTCTTGCTGGATTAGATGGTGACTTCGAACAAATATGTGGTGAAATTTTGAGAAAGGATCCTATTCCCAAACTAGAAGCATGTTATGAACTGGTCCGTCATGAATCTATTTGACGTGCAACAATGAATGGAGAACTGGATAAATCTGAAGCTTCATCCATGGTGACTCGAAACCGGTCTAATCAAAACTGGCCTCTTCAAAACCAGCATGACCAAACAAGGCCCAACCATCCTAAGACCATTATTGATGTCGATAAATCCTCCTACAAATTCACTCATTGCCATCAAACTGGTCATACCAAAATTAATTGCTTTGAACTTGTGGGGTATCCAGACTGGTGGGATCATAATCATGATTCACGAAAGAGGAATTCCAAAAAACCCTCTAGTGCTACGATTGTTGAAACAAGGAAAGAGGATGATGTTCCGAGACAGATCTCGACATTAGCAACAACGACAGGGAATGGTGGTAAGGTTTTAAATATGTATACACTTTTTTCTAATAGTGCATGGATAATTGATTCTGGTGCTACAGATCATACGACATTTGATTCTAGACAGGTCTCACCCCTTAAACCGTCCTCACAAAAATTTGTTTCCACTGCCAACGGTTCTTCGGCCCCAATTATTGGAGAAAAAACCTTGCCTCTCACTGATACTTTGAATCTAGATTATGTTTTAGTTGTTCCATATTTGGATTATTACCTGTTGTCAGTTTCGCAAATAACCACTGCCTTACTTTGTGTTGTAATTTTTTGGCCTGATTTTTGTGTCTTTAAGGACATCTGAACAAGGCAAACGATTGGTTGTGGTGTTAGGAAAGGGAAGTTGTATTACTTGGACTTGGTGTCAAAGAGTTCGGACAAATTGTGTCAAGATTTCACAGTGGATGGCTCTGAGGGGGGGAAGAGGAAATCTGAAACTTGGTTATGGCATCGACGTCTAGGGCATGCTTCCTTTGGTTACCTGAAGAAATTATTTCCTAGTTTATTTGCAAAATTTGATGTTTCTAGTTTCCGATGCGATGTTTGTGAACTTGCAAAAAGACATCATGCTTCATTTCCATTAACTTTGAATAAAATTCTGGTTCCTTTTATGGTCATACATTCTGATGTTTGGGGTCCATCCAGAGTCACTGCCTTGGGTGGATCACATTGGTTTGTTACTTTTATTGATGACTGTACTAGGATGACTTGTGTGTGCTTGATGAAATCTAAAGGGGAAGTGAACTTGTTATTTCGAAAATTTCATAAAATGGTTCATACTTAGTACAATGCACAGGTTCAGGTTCTCTGCAGTGACAATGGAGTTGAATATTTAAGTTCTTAACTTCAGTAGTATTTGGAAGCATACATAACTTTTTATCAAACTAATAGTTCCAATACACCTCAGCAGAACGGGGTGGCCGGGCGAAAAAATTGTCACTTGTTGGAGGTTTTTCGTACTTCGTTGATAGAAGCCCATATGTCGTTATATTATTAGGGAGAAGCACTTACCTATGCAGCATATTTGATCAACCGGGTAGCCTCCAACACTATTGATTTCCAGACACCATCCCAGGCTGTCGCCGAAGCAATTATTTCCCCAGCTATCCCAAATTTACCTACTCACGTCTTTAGTTGCGTAGCATTTGTACACCTCCATAAACATCAACGCAATAAGTTGACTCCTCAGGCATTGAGATGTGTCTTTCTAGGATGCGCCGATTATCAAAAGGGGTACCGATGCTATCATCCTCCAACCCGATGAATGTTTATTTCATTGGATGTAGTTTTTCATGAAGATTCAATGTATTTTTCCTTTGAGCCTGAACTTCAGGGGGAGTATCAAAAAAAAATCTAACTCTAGACTATGATGTTGACATCCCTGAAGATGTGGATGTTCACATCTCTGAAGATGGGGGTAATTTGGACATCCCTGAAGGAGGGGAACTCTCTGAACCTATTGATCAAGAAGTGGATTCAGAATTGGATGTGGGTAACTTAGACATCTTTGAAGATGGGGAACTCTCGGAAACTGTCATTCAAGAAGGTGATGAACACCCAGAAACTGAAGTTGTGGCTCCACCTTCGTCCGGGTCCCTCACACCACAGGGAACTAATACACCAAACCAATCGCTTGCTGAGGATGCTCCTAGAAAACAACTACCACAGCGTCACACCAGAGGTATCCCTAAACCCACATATGAACCTGAAATTTCTAGTAAATTCATATATCCCATGAGTCATTATGTGTCTAACCATCATTTGTCAGAATCAAATTAGTCATTTGTGAATCAATTATCTACTGTATCTATTCCTAACAATGTGCAGGAATCCTTAGCTGAACCAAGGTGGAAAGCCGCTATGAATGAGGAGATGAAATCCTTGCAGGAAAATAAAACCTGGGAACTTGTTGACCGTCCACCAAGAAAGAAACCAGTTGGATGTCAGTGGGTTTATACTATGAAATACAAAGCATATGGTACAATTGAACGCTTTAAGGAGAGATTGGTGGCAAAAGGGTACACCCAAACATATGGGATCGATTATACAGAGACATTTACACCTGTAGCTAAAATCAACACAGTATGAGTCTTGTTGTCTCTAGCTGCGAACTTGGATTGGCCATTACAACAGTTTGATGTGAAGAACGCCTTTCTGCATGGAGAGTTGTCCAAAGAAGTTTACATGGAACTCCCACCCATATGCATGATACCAGAAATGCATAGTCGGAGGTGTGCAGATTAAAGAAGTCACTGTATGGGTTGAAACAATCTCCGAGAGCATGGTTCAGAAGGTTCACAAAGTCTATGAAAGCCTTTGGTTACCATCTGAGAAATTCAGACCACACTTTATTCTTGAAGAAACAACAGGGTAAGATTACTGCACTTATTGTATATGTTGATGATATGGTGGTTACAGGAAATGACTCGGAAGAAAGAAAGGCCCTACAGGGCTACTTGTCCAGAGAATTCGAAATGAAAGACCTCGGCTCCTTGAAATATTTCCTTGGGATCAAAGTATCTCGATCTGATAAAGGAGTATTTCTGTCTCAAAGAAAGTATGCCTTAGACTTGTTACAGGAAACTGGTATGTCAGCATGTCAACCAGATGATACACCAGTGGAAGAAGGACTGAAGTCATGTATTGAGTCTCATCAGGTACTAGTGGATAAAGGGAGATACCAGAGGCTTGTAGGAAGGTTGATGTACTTAGCACACACAAGACCAGACCTTGCCTATGCATTGAGTATTGTTAGCCAGCTTATGCATAATCCTGGAGAGCAACATATGAATGCAATTATGCGTATTTTGAGGTATCTAAAGTTTTCTCCTGGAAAAGGAATTTTGTTCACAAAAAATGAATATTATCAAAGCATGGATGTGTATACTGATGCTGACTGGACCGGAGCAGTAGATGATAGGTGGTCTACTTTAGGTTATTTCACCTTTGTAGGAGGTAATCACATTACATGGAGAAGAAGAAAACAGAATGTTGTTACCCGATCAAGTGCAGAGGCTGAATTTAGAGGTATGACACTTGGCATATGTGAAGCGTTGTGGCTACGACTTCTCCTCAGAGATTTGGGTTGTCTTCCTAGTTAACCAATTCACCTATATTGTGACAATAAAGCAGCGTGTGATATTTCTCATAATCCGGTTCAACATGATCGTACAAAGCATGTGGAGGTCGATAGATTCTGCATTAAGGAGAAGTTGGATCAGAAAATTGTGAAGTTGCCCACGATTCGATCAGAGGATCAGTTGGTCGATATTCTCACAAAAGTTGTTTCAAGTCAAGTGTTCTCAAAGTTTTTGGGCAAGTTGGGCATGTGTGACATCTATGCACCAACTTGAGGGGGAGTGTTGAAATTTTGGATCTTTCCGATACTGGATTGATTTTTCCGATATTGGACTGAGTCTTTCCAAATCTAATTATTTCTGATATTGGACTGATTCTTTCCAATTATGATTATTTCCTTTCTTGTAAATATTTCCAATTGGATTCTGGTTATTTCCATTCCTGTAAATTGATCTGTTATATATGTACCCGTACAGATTCATTGTAATATAAGTGAGAAAAATCATTCTTCTCGAAATCTGTTTTTCAAGTGTCTCCTCCCTTTAAAGACTCACGTTTAACCCCCTCCTTTTATTTGACTAAAATTTTACATAAGTGGTGACTCAATCAACTAATTCAACATAATGCATTTTTCGTATTTCATATTTTTTACTCGATTATTCTTGAACTCGACTAGACTTATAATATAGACTTGACTTCGACTAACTATCTCAAGTCGATTCGACTATCCTTCAAGCTATATATTTTTTCATACCTATGACTCCCTTTAAAGAATTGGCATGGTACTCTTACAAAGCTTCTATTTCATATCCAAGTGAATTGTTAGAAGGCCCACGGAATCGAATCATGGAAATTGATGCTGCCCCTTGAGAGGAATTGTTGCCAGACATTGCTAGTGACTATAGGGAGTCCAAACCAGATGATGATTTCGATCAACCCCAACCGAGATTCGACCTCGACTAGGGTCAACTGTCTCACTTTCAACCGATCATTCGACAACTTCAGCTTCAACCATAAAATTGAATGGTCCCTTGACCCTGACTTCTCAACTTCTTTAGATTTGATTGTCTAGCTTTACGTCATACTGAATTCCCCTTGAGTCCGCACCATCGACCAAAAATTTCTCTTGGTAGATTTTTCTTTCTTGCAAAACCTTCTTATGTATTCGATTCTTCATATTGGTATGCAACTTCGTTAGTCGATGGTAGCAGTAGAAACCAACGTTCCTCCATAATTATTTACAAACATTTCATATT
Organism: Picea engelmannii; assembly: GCA_009831015.1. NCBI lineage: Eukaryota > Viridiplantae > Streptophyta > Pinopsida > Pinales > Pinaceae > Picea > Picea engelmannii. The sequence continues at coordinate 197,193 of ML789659.1, forward strand.
TGCAAAGTTCTCTCTCATGAATTTTTCTGGTTTTCTTGTGCAGGTCGACCATCAGTTTGAATGATCATTAGTGGAATGGGTCAATTAGCTTGCCAAATCTTGCAAGTCTCCTCGTCACCTTTCCTCGATCGATGCATATTTATGGGGAAGACAAATCTTATTCGATGCATCAAAAAATTTTGCACGTTCAACTCATCAACACTACCTGAACATGTACACTATCTACTCATCGCAGGGATTTCTTTCTATTTGGAATCGACCACAATCATTCTATTATTGGTTGATGATATTGGAATCAATGATAACAATAATTCTTCTGCCCTGGTATTGGAATCAATGATAACCATAGTACTTCTGTGTAATGTACCTTCCCCTTTCCCATGCACTGGTGACCCGGCTCCAAAGTTTCTTTGAAACTATAGAAAATCTTCTTCCTTCTCGGTTCTCTCTGAGTCTCCTCATCCACCCTGTCCTTCCCCGTCCATGTCTTCTAGGGAATCTTCATTGCCTAACCCTTCTATGGAATAAATGGTTTTGTCTGTGCCTTATTGGTTGGTGTATCTACCATATCCAGAGTATTAATGATGGAATCCTCTAATGTGGAAGGCCTTCACCCAACCTCTCAAGGGTTCAACTAGACCCTTTGTGAATAGCATCACCAACCTCTTCTCAAAAATATCGGTCACCATTACTGTTATCCTTTGGAATTATGTGATGTATGCCTCTGGTGTACATGTCTGCTTTATTTATGTCAATTCCTTGAAGTGGATCTCAGGGTCCTTCCTATTGAACCTGTCCATTAGCCTCTGAGTGAAATCTTCATATGATTTTATGTTGGCATGCCCAAATGTTAGTAGCCCATTGTACCACCACTCATGAGCCTCTCCATCCAAGTGTAGGGTGGAAAACTTGATTGCATCTTCATGTGTCATCGCTTAAGATGAAAATAAGTGTCCAACTTATGTACCCATGATGGGGTTGTGCACCGGTCAGAACCGTCAAAGGAGGGGACTGTCATCTTCCCTATCATGCACATAAGATCATAATTTTGTTGGTAGAATGCTCCCCTAAGTCTATTCTTCATCTTGAGGTTGTAGTAGTTGTTGTAAGACATTTTTTCCTAGATTTCTTCTGCTAGTGAGTGGTACTCTTTGTGGCAGTTAGAGACCTCGTCAACCAGTTCTGGCTGGATATGTGCTCATGTAGGTTGTTCCATAAGGAATGTGGGTAACAATGGTCTAGAATTCCTCCTAATTCCTACTTGTAGGACACTTTGTGTCAGAATATGGGTATTTCTACCTTCTACATGAGTTCTTCCATGAAGACCATTTGGTCCCATTTTCCTTTGTTGTCCTACTAGTTTTATAAGTACCTCAAGGTTCTGATGCTAGGTTCTAATCATCGCATATTATCTCTGAGTGGATACTTCCTAGTTCTGGTTGGCCTCCTCTTGGCCCCTGTTCAACTGATTTAGTAGCATGAGAACGAGGTCTCTTATGACATCTTGGTTATCATCCATGTTTCCCTCTAGTTATGACTATGTTTGGTTTTCTTCTACTTCTCTTTCAGGTGAATTTTGAACAATTCCTCCATGTCCTTTCTTCCTAGGCATCAATATAATCATGGGCTAGCAAAATCACCATCGTTGATACCACTGTAATGTCCCCAACTAGGCTAGGTGGGAATATTATGTTTTCTATCCCAAAATTGTTATTTCTTCTTATGTGAATGTGTCAAAAACTTGTATTAATGGTGTTGTTAACTTATTACAAATAGTTTTCTCAAATAGGAATATTGTCAAACATATTGCATGCATCCCTTACATAGAAAATAGAGAAGATAATCATGGCATCTTAATATGGATTGAAACTCCCAAAATCTTAGCAACACAATGATATCTAATGGCTATAATAACAACTGTAGAATACCATTAAGCACACAAACCTAATGGTTGTTAGGCAGCTGCAAAATCTACTACATAAAAAATTCAAGAAAATATGAAATGATGCTAATATATGATGTCCATTGATCCAAGACTCTCCAATCCCTACATTGCTCTACTCTAGTAATGTCCACTCCGCAAGCAGTCCTCCAATCTCTCTTGAAACCCTTACAATATCAGTCCGAGGAACTGTTGCAACCCATGATTCGCATAGGTTCTCATGGGACGACTATTGGAAATCTAACAAGGCCTCGTGGGACAACCCATGCTCAACCCATGTGGGTGTATCCTCTCACGGTTTTACGAAACCCTCCTGGCACCTGCATATTTGACGATCGACCTCCTCCGAAAAAATGTCGCAAATCCTGTGTGCAATACGATATGCCTCCAACTCTCTCCAAGATAAAACCAAACACCACAATGAAGTCAAATGAGGACTCCAAATGAATCCTCCTCTGTCTAGAGAGGGTGGATATTACACCATCGAAACTAAATTGAAGTGGAAGGGTTTTGCCAAACCCTAACGAAAACTTGGCTCGAAGAGCACATCAACAAGAGATCAAATCATAATTCCAAAGAGAAGGGTTATCCCTCTATTTATCCTTCCTCCGGGCCTTCTATATATATCTCGTTTTTGACCAAATCAAACCCTCACTTTATTTTCCCTCTAATTTAATTTAAATATAATTCTTTATTTTATTTAATGTCACTTTAGGGTTTATCATTCTAGTGACACCAAATAAACCTCCTTGACTCCCTTTCCATGGTTGACTATAGCCTACAAGAGTTGTATAGGATATTGAGTCATCCTCCGTCATGATCAATTGGAAGGGGACATTACACCCATAATAACCATAATTGTCCTTATCATCAATCAAATTGCCCAACTCATTAATAAAAATCCTTTAGGAGAGAGGCACGCAACTCTTTTAGCATTTGCCCATATTACCATTATGAAGAACATCCTATCTTCTATCATTATTTCATCATTATATTAACTTATCATAGAGAATTTACGACACTTGGCAAGGTGAAGCTTCCCATTGGTAGGGGATCACAATTTTAATGATTGTTTAAATTGGGTGAAAGATAGATAGCGGGTTTTGCATCTAGAACTTCACTTGAAACCTTCATATGTCAATGTTACATGCTTTAAATTTGGTCTCCATTGCATAAATTTGTCTTCAGATTGTATTCAATTGATCCCTGCAAGATGTCTGGTTGAGGTGAGTTTTTTTACAATTGAATTCATTGCGAAATTAGGGGGTTTCCTGCTTTCTTTTGAAGTTTATGCTTGTTGATCTGTGCTTCCTCTCCAGTCCAACATTTTTCTCTGAAATCTGCAAAATTACGACTTCCTTTGTGTAAAACAATTATGGGTTCAAATCTCTATTGGCCCAGTGTATGCTTTGGTCTGGATTGGAAGTTAAGTGGAAAAATTCGAGTCAGAGGGATAATTTTGTGAAAAAAAAACTGGCAATTATCGAATTATCAAATTTTTGTTTGTTGATATAAGCTCAACTTCAGTTTTCTAGTGCTTATTCTTGTTTCAATTTTTTTGTGTAGGAAAATGAGATTCATAAAGATTTAGAAAGAATGTCTTGGTTAGATTTTCTATTGTTTTTTTCGTCTGAACTTTGTTACATATGTATCAATTTCGGTGTATGCCGAGTTAGTTCCTTTTATAATTTGAATTTTGGTGTTGGAAATGAATTTGAATTCTAAATCATTTTAGCATGAATTCCGATGATATAGTGTCTTATAAATTGTTTTAACATGAGTTCTAGTGACATAGTCATTGATAAATTATTTTTGGCCACAATATTGATCTTTTGAAAGGGCTTGAATTCATCTTCTTTGTGAAAAAATTCATAAATATTTGGCATATGCATTAAGAAATGGAATTTCAAGAATATTTGAACTAAAAACCCATCAAGGTTTGAGAAGTTTGCAATAAATAAAAGAGGCTCATTTCAAGCATTATGTACATTGTTCAACACTCATTGTTGGAACTGGGTTTGTAAATTAGTGTCTAGTCATGTCTGGTCAACCACTACATGAGATTTATACCATTTGTTTTTGAGAGGATATCAATATCCTAGAAGGGATTAAACAACTACTTTTATTTCTCATCGTATGAACAAAGGAAGCATTGCAGGGAACTTCCATGGACTCGACTGAACCTCTCTAAAGGATTGTTGTAGAATGGTCTGATTATTATATGAGATTTGCAGAAGTAAACAACAATGAATACCAATAGAGTGGCTTAGGATGAAAACAAAGAGTCAAATCCAACCAATGGACAACAAAAGAAGGTAGGGGACAAGAGGCAGGGGACACGTGGAGAGAATGATGCAGCGGTATTTGTGGTGTTAGTGCTTGAGATGTTCTAATGACTACCTCATAAATATGCCAAGCACATATTGAAATTGATTATAGGGTTTTAAGTGGTATCGATGGATCATGTGGACAAGGTTAAGAGGAACACTAAGCAGAAAACCAGAATAAACACATATAGATCAGAGATCAAGACCATTGGGAATGGAGTCATTTGTTAATGTCTTGTGGATCAAAGGCAATTGAGATGAATATCAGACAATAGGTTTGTCATTATGGCAGATAGAATAAAAAGAAAACAAATATGAACCACAAAGTGACCTATCTAGATCAACTTTTCACCTTCATGAGATAGAATATCCACTAAATAGAAATGCTTTCTGAAGAATGGATAATGATACTTGAATAGATCACACAAATGATAGGAAGATACAATGAGGCCTCACTGCATAAGAATCTATTATTCATGGATAGTTATTGATGCTCAACAACTATAATTTATTCAAGCAAGAAGATGAAGTGAAATGAGAAACAAAGAGTACACAAATTGATAATAAAGCTCTCAAGAATTATTGATAATAAAACATTACAAAGACAAATGCCTGTAGGCGTACAATGATACACACAATCCTACTAGAATTCTAATATTTTTCTCTCTCCCTCACCAGGAATATTCCCCCTCGCCCTTATTACAAATGATGAAGAGAATTTATAGAAGGAAAACATAATTTTTATGATGAGATCGAGTCCCTTCTTCTTGGTGATAGTTTTATGAAAATAACAAAAGAGATCCATCCCCAATCCTGATTTATGTTGGAATGGATTTGTTGATAATATTTTTCTTAGCATTATTTAATGAAAACAACAACTTATTTCCACCTCCACGCTAACTAGACGTTCCACTTGGCATCGATTGACTTCAAAACGGCCCACACAAAAAATCTAGGTTGAATTGTTTTGGAAAAACAAAAATTTCTCCCAAACCATGAAGAGTTTGGAAAATCCACTGATTGGGCACTTTATTGGGTTCGTCCTAAGAAAACCCCATGTCTCGGATTTGGCTTAGTCATCACCATTTGCCCGGAAATCAAGACAAAATTTTGTTGCATGGAAAATTATGTGAATGACATAAATATTTGACCGAAGATATGGGCTTCTTTGAAGAGGTATAGGCATGATCTCTGGAGCATAAAACCATCTCATGGATTCTAAAATAAAAACCCACGTTCCATGTTTCTCTCTTGGATGGTGGAAATAGGAAAACCATCGAGTAAGATTTTAAGATTTTGTTCCTAGAACTTATGATAGAAAGTTCCTTTGATAATCTGATAATTTTGCTACCGGAAGTTAAAAATTCCTGCAACAATAAGATTTACTTAAAATACAATTATGCTACTGATAGATGAATATCTCATGAAACATACACCAGATTGAGATTGAGGCGTCGAGAGGTTTAGCAATGCTTGTGCAATTTGGCAAAAATTCAAAAATTTTGACGAGGTCAATTTATGTGCTAACAACTGGCTCCAATTGGGGATGGAGTCCTTCATGCAAGGCCCCAAGAACCTACACACCCGGTGCCTTCTCATGCATGCCCTTATTTTCTCTGACATCATTGATTCCTGAATGACCATGCTCGTTATTTTTACACACTAAAAATAAATTGCAAACTCAACTACTCTAAAGGTTGGAAACAAATCTATTATCTTGCAATTGGATTCAAACTAAAAACCAAATGTCTGAATAATAGGCTTATTTATATACATTGACCTACTCTAATCAATTGAATCCTTCTATTCATGTAAAATCACATTTCCAATGCAACCAATCAATTAATTGATCAACTAACTGAGGCTTGCTTCCATCTTTGAGCACAAATAGGAAAGAAAAAGCTAAAAGGTACCAAAAATTATCTTGGAGCCCATACTTACAATTATGGGATTCCTTCCATATAAAGGAAAAGACATAAAATCCATAGCTCCATTTTGACTCCATGTAGATTTCCACTGGATCACAAGAAGAAATAATTTGATGGAAAGTGAATACCTTGTTTTCGTGTTTATGCATGTCAAACTTAGGCTCATTGAATGATGGAAACCATTGGCCAACATGTTGTGGACAATAATATATGGTCAGTTGATCTTGTAACTCCTCAACATCGCCTTCACAACCTTCCAAAGAATATAAGTCATAAATGTCATTCACAGGCTCACTGTTAAAAGATGTTATATATGTTAATATAGAAATCTGATCCTCGAAACTAGGCTCTAAATCTAAACTATAACTGTCATATACAGGATATGATCCTTCAAGGACTATACGTTTGTTGTTCTCATGAAATTGTTTATCAAGATGTTTCAAAAAAGGGGATTCCTGATCTAAAAATTTATTATCATCGTCATATTCATCATAAACTGGTGCACTTTGATAAATTTCTAATGATAATGATAAATATTTATGTTCTTCCTTAACTATAAACTAATTTTTACTTTCAGGAATATACATCATCCTTTCATAATGTAATTCATTATCAACATCTCCATATTCATCATGAATGAGTGACTCAGAAAATCACTGAACTGAAGTCAAATCTGAATGATCATCCATATCCTCCTACTGATTCCTGGAAATTTCTAAAGGAATTTTCATATCTTCATCATTTCCAAGGGGAAGACTACCAACCTATGTATTAGAGTCTTGATCTTGTTCATTATATATAAAAAAAGAATAATAATCTCTTGCAAGTTTTCCTTCTCAGCAAATTCCATTTCCTCTTCACTATTACAAGAACAAACTTCTCTGTGTTGAAGACTTGACTCAAATTCTTCACAGTAGTGTTCAAAAAGAGACTCAACTGGAAAATACTTTTTACAGTGATCATGAAAAGTTGTATGAAACTCTTTCAATGAATAAATTCTAGAAGGAGATAGAGATATGTACCATTCACAAGCATCTCCTTCTAGGAGATACATGAACATATTCATGAGGACATCTTCATGATTAAAACCCAATTGATGCATGATTTCATGAAAATCAAGCAAATGTTATGCAAGATTGTCATATTTGTTTCCTTTAAATATGGGAAGGAAGTCTCCCCCTCATCCATAATAGGTACAACATTTGGAAAACTAGGAATAAAAAAAAGTCAAATGGAGAAAACCTCGTAGCTATAATAGCCTGCATTCGAGTATCAAATGATTTTGACATTCTGAAATAGTGGAGTTGCAAGTGGATTCTTCTATCATGGAGTCACCGGGTGAATGATCTACAGTCAAATTGTAATGTCTAATTCTTGTTCACCATCAAGAACTAGAGATGATCGTTGTCGTACACTCAGGGAAAAATAACTTTGTTCCTTCGTTCCCTGACAACAACGCCAAAAGATGTTAAAATATGTTGGTGCTTTAAGTGTTCTAATGACTTCCTTACAACTATTCCAAACACATCTTGAAATTGATTATAGGGTTTTAAGTGGTATTGGTGGATCAGGTAGACAAGGTTAATAAGAACACTAAGAAGAAAACTGGAATAAACACATATAGATCAGAGATCAAGACCATTGGGCATGGAGTCATTTGTTAATGTCCTATGTATCAAAGGAAATTGAGCTAAATGTCAGACAAGAGGTTTGTCATTATGGAAGATATAAGAAAAAGAAAACAAATATGAACCACAAAGTGACCTATGCTAGATCAACTTTGCACCTTCATGAGATAGAATATCCACTAAACAAAAATGCTTTCTGAAGAATGGATAATGATACTTGAACATATCACACAAATGATAGGCAAATACAATGAGTCTTCACTACATAAGAATATGTTATTCATGGAAAACTATTGATGCTCAACAACTATAATTTATTCAAGAAAGAAGATGAAGTGAAATGAGAAACAAAAAGTACACAGATAGATAATAAATCTCTCAAGAATATCTGATAATAAAACATTACAAAGACAAATTCCCATAGGTGTATAATGATACACACAATCCTGCTAGAATTCTAATATTTTCCTCTCTCCCTCACTGGGAATATTCCCCCTCCTCCTTATTACAAATGATGAAGAGAATTTATAGAAGGAAAACATAATTATGATGATGAGATCGAACCCCTTCTTCTTGGTGGTGATTTTATGAAAATAACAAAAGTGATCCATCTCCAATTCCTGATTTATGTTGGAATGGATATGTTGATAAGATTGTTCCTAGAATTATTTAATCTAAAAGACATCTTGTTTCCACCTCCACACTGACTAGGTGTTCCATTTGTCATTGGTTGACTTCAAAACAACCCACACAAAAAATCTGGGTTGAATCGTTTTGGAAAAATGCATATTTCTCTCAAACCATGAAGAATTTGGAAAATTCGTTTGAAGTGGTATAGGCATGATCTCATGGAAATAAAACTATCTCATGGATTATAAAATAAAACCCATGTTCCTTGTTTCTCTCTTGGATGGTAGAAACAGGCAAACCATCGAGCATGATTTTAAAATTTTGTTCCTAGAACTTTCGGTAGCGAGTTCCTTTGATAATCTGATAATTTTGCTACCATAAGTTAAAAATTCTTGTAGCAACAACATTTACTTGAAATACAATTCTTCTACTGATAGATGAAGATATCATGCAACATACATCGGATTGAGATTGAGGTAACGAGAGGCTTAGTGAAGCTTGTGCAATTTGGCGAAAATTCAAAAATTTTGACGAGGTCAATTTATGTGGTGCTAACCGGTGGTATTGGTTGACAGATATATGTCTTTGACATTGTAACATCCCGCTCTGGCGCACTGAGCTAACTTATTCTTAGAGGACACTTGCTCGCAAGTGATCCGGATTATTATGCTATTAAAACTTTTGATTTTGATTAAAAGGCGTTAAGGTTGATGACATGTTGTTTTACCACATTGACATAGACATGTGCTATTGACTCGGTTTTACTGAGTGTGCAGGGTTTTTGACCTTGAGGATGCAGAGGCATCGATGGAACACCTTGGACTCTGGATCGAGTCAGGGAGTGTGCCATTGGGGTTTGATTGTTTTATTGTGATATTAGTGCATTTGACTAGATGATATGATATGGATATGTTCTGACATGATTTGTTGATGATGCAAGCTGACGATAGCTTTCCAACCAAACTAACATATGGAGTAAAGGGGTCACGCACGACTACCATAAATGTAAGGGAGAGGTGTGGACAACAACCCTGCCATAGCCTACTAGCACTCCCTCCGTGGATTGAACTGTAGGTTAACGATTACCTAGTTCGAGAGGATCCATGATGTCGTGAGGGCAGACTGCGACAGTCGCTCACGATGATTCGAAGGGGCGCGCAATAAGGTGGGGGCATTATTCCTTAGAATCCCTTAGTCTCCCACAAGTTCACCTGGTGGAGTTTTGACTCCAGGGGTTATTGATGTCTACCAATCAGTCAAGAGACGAGTGGCACCCTTGGAGCACGTAGTGCATCCTAAAGGGCACGTCGCGCAAAGGAACAGATGAAGTGAGTGGCACCCTTGGAGCACCTCGTGCGTCCTGAAGGGCACGTCGCGTTGATGATGATAGAGGGATGAACCTATATGGCCCTAAGACAAATAACATGTTAAGAAATTTTAAAACAATTTCCCTAATTAAATGTCGCCCAGTACAAAATCTAAGTTCTAAGTCTAAAATTTCGCTAGGGGTAAAATTTTGTCTACCTTTAAATATATATATATATATATATATATATATATATATATATATATATATATATATATATATATATATATATATATATATATA
>ML789659.1:207411-241338 GCA_009831015.1 Picea engelmannii
ATATATATATATATATATATATATATATAATAATAATAATAATAATAATAATAAAATAAATAGATAAAATAAAATAAAATAAAAAATTTTAAAATAAAAAACCACTAAAGTGATAATTAAGGTCTTCATAAAATTTTGTAACATGAAGGGAGTAAGAAATTTAATTATTCATAAGAAATAAAATCCGTGGATATAAAAAGTAAAGAGGGAACTGATTATTATATCTTTTGATAATTTAAAAAGATACTAAATTAATGATAAAAGGGAAAAGGGGTTATATTCCACACCTGCCTTTTGAGTTCTAAGTAAAAGGGGAAAGAGGGAAAATCAAAAAAATAGGAAACTAGGGAAAGGAGGTAACAAAAAAAGGAAAGAGGGGGAACTTAAAGGAAAAAGCGGAAAGTCAACTTAGTAAAGAATCTACATTTAAGAGCCTTCTAATTTTAAACTGAATTAGCAACTTCATAATAGGGAAAGCCTTTAAAACCTGTAAGGGAATTTGGGGACACCTGGGAGTGATTCTAGGAGTAACTCTAGGTGGGTGAGGGAAATAAAGATAATTACTTAATTTAAGAAATTAATTCATGGTGGATTGTAGGGGATGAGGGACACTTGTACAGAGAGGAATTTTTGGGAATTTATTATTAAAACTTTAATTAAATGAGATTTTAGGAAAGAAAGGAAGTTTGAAACTCTATAAAAGAAAGGGAGGAGAAGGAGTAAGGGCATCTTCTATTTGCTCAGAGAGGAGTTGAGTTACCCAGCTTAGAGAGGAGTGGTAGCTCGGCGTTGTGAGGCCAGCTGGGAGCTAGACGAGAACTCTAGATATTATGCGTGGCCCTTTTGCGTCTCGGGGGGCTAAGGGGGAAGAAGAGTACCCCTTGCGTTGGCTGGGAGGTACCGATGTAGTCTCGACGGTCAGCGAGCGGGATTTGCACGGAGCATGCAGACGACACTCGGAGCAGGCGAACAGGCAACGGTACACTTTTTCGGTTGAATGATAGAATGTTGTAGGATGTATGATTTATATCTGCATGTGCTTTAAGTAGGTAAACTGATTTTCTAGTTTCATGACTGAAATTTTTATAGCCCAGCTGAATAATTGGTTGATTCATTTCCATGACCTTCATTTTACCGCTTGTCTAGACCACCTTATTGTGTTGTTTGTGACCTTCGTGGTTGTTTAGCCTTCGTCCCTAGCTCACCAGTCCTCGCCTGAGCAGTCGGCCAGGAGCCTGATCTACGATCGTCACCTTAGCGTTAAAAGACCTATGGATCTCAACGCCCTGCTTTCCTGTGCGAGGATGATGAAGCAAAAGATGAACCCATATGTTGTCTACCTCTGTTATCGCCCATGGCTGATTGTTGACTCGCGCCTTCTAGTACGACCTTTGCATATGGATTATCTTGCTTCCTTGTTGTTTATTTTTGCGCCTTGATGCGAATGAATATCTCTGCAAATTTTAATATATTTGGATGGCGAAATTACCTTGCATTTCCACTACATCTGGCCAGTGAATTTCCTCTGCAATTCATTCCATTGATGGCAGATTTTCGCTGCGATTTTTACTATTTCATTGACGACGATTTACCCTTGCACTTTAAATTATCTAAAGACAATCCGCTTGCGTATTCGCCCACTCGAATGACAGTTTATAAGTTATTCTGGGATGAGTTTTATGACAGTATATTTTATTGCTTGAGTGTGTTTCTTGTTAAGTTTACAGTTTTCGTTATGTATTAATGGATCAACAGTATCATGGGTTAGCAAATTTACTGGTTAGCAATTTATTTATAAGATGACACTTGCATTTAGAAGTCATCACTAATTTTGGACAGCATTAATGTATACCACTAAATTCGTATTTAACCAACAACAATACCTCCAATTTCTTTCATTAGTAGATAGCGAGTCTATACCTCGATCGACAATGAATCCCGGCCTTCGTTTGGATTAAATGAGGGATGTGTTTCCATCTTGGGACGGTTATGTTCCTACATGTGTTGACACGTTTTGGGTTACAATAGGATGAATCCATTTTTTTTTAATTATGAACAGATAAAGACCTATTACTGGCAGTGAATTGATTAGGTAGCAACTGGAATGGCATTTTTGACAGCCTGCATTCATTGACACCCTGGAATTTTACACCTGCGTTTTTTTTTTTTAACTTGGTGACAGCGATTTATGCTTTAAACCACACAGTGACCCTCTTGTTTGCTCAACTACATCCCTTACAACTTCGCATTATATTGTTAAGACAACAATGTCTTCTTAGAACATTCTGGGTGGCCATTAAATTTTGAGTGAAAGCAATTCTAATTCAGCCATTTATGATTAACGTATAACCCAGAAACGTCTTTCCCCCTCTGCGATCTGGAAGTTTAGATACCATCTATTTCAGTTCATGCTCCACGTTTGGTATATGCGTCGTATTCATTAAAGGTTGGGTCACAGCAATATGGTCAACCCTTATGGATGGCGTGTTGACTGTATCATTTCCTACGTTAAAACTGAATTTTTTTTTTACCGGCATTGAACCTCGGCGTCTGGTGGAAATTAGTCAGAGTACCTTTAATGTTAGGCAGCGTGCCAATGCTTGGAAGCGCATAAAAGTCGGCCATTTTCTGTGGTGTGGTTTTTACCCGTTAATTTTTCCTTTATCTGCCTTCATGCAGATAGCACGGCTGATTAATCCCCCTTAATACTTGACAGACATCCACAGACAACGTTTTAATTGGTCTGTGATTTGGGTGGAGGTATTTTAGTTGTGCTCAAACAACAAATACCTGGGAATGACAACGACTTGAATGTTAGAGAGGGAATTTGATAAGCAGTAATTATGTGTATTCGATTCTATGGCATCCACCTATATTATAAGGACAACGAGTTTAAATATTGTATGGACATCCTTATGCCAACAATACAATGTTTAAAGGACAGTGATGATAGTCGCCAACAATTGGGTGTTGTCTGTGATTAACTTTTGACACAGTAATAGTGATGAATCTTCAACTAGATTGTTGTCAGCTCAACAATTTCCCTTAATTACTTTTGACATCGACTTCTTTGAGAGATAATTGCCAGGATTTGTGTTGGGCATAGATGAGCGAAGTATTTAAATGTTAGACAGCCCTATCATATTTTATGGTCAACCAATTAATGTTAGACAACGAATTACTTGTCCCAAAAAAAAATTTTGGTATAATGATGGTGCTCACCTTTTAAGAAGGGGCAAATGTCACTTTCCTTGTTAATTAGGTTTAAGAGATGGTTTCCACTTTAATTAAAAGATTGTAGTCACCTTCATTGTAATTATTTATAACTAAGGGTATTCACCTTTAATGTTATTTATATGCGTAATTGATGGCATGCTTATTGTGCTGGAATCCAACCCAATTGATGATGAACTTTAAGTTGTAAGCTAAATTAATTTTACCATGTGGCTTATGGTTGTATTTCCCGTAATTGAACCTTCAATGTTTGTATTGGGGCATTCCCCTTTGTCACTTAAGGAATGGTATGTTACCCTCCTTAAAGGAATGCATCACTTAGGTGGTCACCAACCTTGGTTACCTCATACAATGAGGCTAGTTAGTGATTAAATCCGTTGTGCCACTAAGGATGGTTATGCAAATGCACCCAAAAGTTTGCAGTACCAAGAGTGATAGTAATAGATTGAATGCGTGCACCAAGTTAAATGAATGATGCCCTTTCACCCGAGTTTAAAGTAATGTTTTCCAAATCGTGGCTTAGATTTTATGGCACAGTCCATGTTGATGATGAGATAGATTAGAAGTTAAGGTTCTTGCGCACAAAATTTAACGTGAGTGATGTTAGTCCCTAGACACCTCGTGCACAACAGAACCAAGATGTAAGGATTGTATTAGAGGCTTTAGACTACATGCAGGCATTAAGTTTTTAAGTTGTGTTGATTGTGATTCCTTAGATCCTGCGTAGCAAGTTAAGTGGCGATGCTCTCGCACCTTAATTCTAGGCGATGATTAATTTGAGGTTGTGTTTAGTTTTCCTTACACATCTTGTGTGTACAGTCGTTCACCTTATGCTTTCACACATATGGTCATGTGACGGGTTAGCAAACTTGGCGTGCAACATCAGTATACTAACAAGTGAGGAATTAACACTTTTATTGCGCCTTGAATTTTTATCAAGGGACTGTAGTAGCCTATAGATTGCCTGCGCAATTGGAATGTGAGGTTAGATGTTGAGTTTGGCAAATGATTCCTCGGGCACCTTGTTCTCAATGTTTTATTTATCCTAACACACACACAAAAAAAAGTTGACCTGTTGTACGTAGCTTGTTGTCATGAGCACTGGGGCTATTACATATGGTATCAAAGTGGGTTCAACCCTGTGACTGTGGATCACCAGGATTTCCACTGCAGTAAACCGTGAGTATTAACCCTTTCGTTAATTAAAAACCTTAACGTGTCCTCGTGAGATCGCATCTAGAGGGCGCCCTTGAGGGTCCCCAACGCACATTAGCTAGTACCGTTAGCATCGTCCGAGATCTCGAGAGAGATGAGTTCTAGCATCCACGAGTGTCCCGGACTGTGGTGTCGTCGAATCATAGTTGTAGAGAAAGGTGTGTGCTTCACCCTTCACGTTTACGACCTCCAACATGAAGGACCACATGATGGTCTTTCGATTGAAGGGAAGTGCTCTTTTATGGCGGAAGACACTCCTGCCCCTTTTGAACCTGGCCGTTGGCGACATGTCAGGGGAACTTTTCAAGGGATGGTTCTAGGAGGGGTATGTTTCTAAGGAATTTATTGAGCGTCATCTCAACGAGTTCGACGCATTTTGACAAGGTAGCCGCACGGTGCACAAGTACGAGCCCCGTTCTGGAGTTTTTTCGATATGCTCTGCACCCTTACTGAGAAACTTAAGGTCAACAGGTTTGTGTTGGCCTTAGCATTGGAATTCAGCCTCTACTTCAGGTACCAAGAGTACTAGACTGAAGGAGGGGCGTTGGATGTGTGGGAAGTTGCACTGCCAGCGCGACTGCCCTGTGGAGAGGACCAGAGCGTCCAGATCAACCGGACCCACTACCGTGGGAGATATGGGCAAGGCCCATCGAAGTCTTGCAGCGGTGAATAACCGCTAGGCAGAGCACCATTCGACTGTGGTCGAGACCTCAGGTACCGTCGCTGACCATACCTTTAGTAATTTGATAGATCCCGGTGCTACTGACAGTTTCATTTCTGGTGCAACGCTAAAAAGAATTAAGGTAAAGGCAGTCGAACAGGACGAGTTTAGCTTCGTAGAGATGGATTTGGGAGCCAAACAGAAGGTTGGAGGAAAGGTTATGGGTTGTGTCCTTAACCTGGGAGAGTTTGTCACAAGGGCCAACCTGTACGTCACGATCCTAGGAACTTATTATCTCGTGATTGGTATGGACTGGTTGGAATTGCAAGAGGTGATACTCAACTATAAGACAAAACGGTTGAGCTTGGTTGATGACGAGGGACAAAGACGTATGATTGTAGGATGGAACCAGGGAGTTTCCCTGAGGTTCATCTCTTCCTTGCAACTTCGGAAGAGCATTCCCAAGGGGTGCAAGCTTTATGCGATCCTTGCGTTAAACGAGAAGGGAGTAGCGAAAGGTCTAGAATACCTTCCGGTGGTGAAAGAGTTTGCGGACGTATTTTCAGAGGAGTTACCTGGGATGTCGCCGGAGAGGGAGTTGGAGTTTACCATAGACCTGAAACCGAGGACTGAACCGATAGCAAGAACACCTCATCGGATGTCGACCCCGGAGTTACAAGAGTTGAGAATGCAACTGAAAGAGTTGTTGGACCTGGGACTGATACGTCCAAGGGTGTCACCGTGGGGTGCACCTGTTATTTTAATACAAAAGAAGGATGGGTCGTGGAGGCTCTGCATTGACTACCGTCAATTGAACAAGGCCACAATCAAGAATAAATATCCATTGTTGAGGATTGATGATCTGTTCGATCAGATGAAGGGTGCGACGGTGTTCTCGAAGATCAACTTGCGATCGGGATACCACCAGTTATGGATTAAGGAGGATGACGTCCCCAAGACCACATTTAAGACGAGGTTGGGACATTACAAGTTTATTGTTTTACAACTTGGACTGATGAACGCCCCAGGGGTATTCATTAGGTTGATGAATCGGGTGTTCCGTGAGTACTTGGACAAGTTCGTCCAAGTATTCATTGACTATATTTTGATCTAGTCTCAGACGACGAAGGAGCATGACAAGCACTTGCGCTTGGTACTACAGTGTCTGCAAGAGCACAAATTGTATGGAAAGTTACCCAAATGCTCTTTTTATCAATCGAAGATTCACTACTTAGGGCATGTCATCTCCAGCGAAGGCATTGTCGTGGATCGAGGAAAGGTCGAGGCTATTATGGAATGGCCTATGCCGACAAATGTCCCAGAAGTGTGTAGCTTCATGGGTTTAGCAGGATACTATCGACAGTTTGTCGAGGGATTTTCAAAGATAGCAAATCCAATCAAGGAATTGCAGAAGAAAAACAAGAAGTTTGTTGGGACTGAGAAATGTGTGGAAGCATTTCGGAGGCTCAAGGAGTTGTTGACAAAAAACACCGATACTAAAGGTCCCTGACAAGGACGCAGACTTCTTGGTATGCACTGACGCATCCAAGGAAGGCTTAGGCGGAGTCTTGATGAAAGACGGACGGGTAATCGCTTAACTTTCGAGGAAACTAAGAAGGCATGAGGAGAACTACGCGACGCACGATTTGGAGTTGTTATCCATCGTATATGCCTTGAAGGTTTGGAGACACTACCTTGTTGGACAAAAATTTGAACTAAAGACTGACCATTGTGGACTACAACACATATTTACGCAAAATGACCTGAATGTGCAACAACGACATTGGTCAAAATTACTTAGCGAGTATGATTTCGAGATTACTTACATAAAAGGGGCAGTGAACAGGGTGGCAGATGCATTGAGTCAGAGATCACGCATCTTTTTGGTGTTGCCTCTTCAGAGGAATCTACGTGAAAATATTCTAACTTTACAGCGTAACAATGACTGGTACATGAGGTCAAGGGTTTTATCGGACAAAACACAATGATAGTACCACAATTTGCAGGATTTTAGTTCGATAGCGACGGTTTATTGAGATTTAAAAATTGGATCTACGTACCGCCGAACGACGAGTTGAGGATGTTGATCCTAAGCAAGGCTCATAGAGCAGTTTACATGGCTCACCTGGGAGTCACGAATATGAGGGTAGACCTTAAACCCTTATTCTTATGGAAGGGAATGAAGGCAGACATAGTCAACTATGTGGCCAGATGTCTAGAATGTTAGCAGGTAAAGGCTGAACATAGACACCCAGCAGGATTACTACAACCACATGCTATTACAGAATCAAAATGGGAGGTTATTTCGATGGATTTTATTGTTGGATTGCCACTGAAGGCAAGGAGACATGACTCAATTTTCGTAGTAGTAGACACTCTGATGAAGAGTGCTCACTTCATTCATGTGCATCTGACGTATCAGGCTCCTGACACAGCTAGAGTTTTCATCATTGAGATTGTGAGGCTGCATGGCGTGCCTAAGAGGATTATATCCGATCGAGGATCGACATTTACTGGACGATTTTGGACGAGCTTCCAAGAGGCCTTGGGAACCCAACTTAACTTTAGTACTGCATATCACCCAGAGACTGACGGAAAGACCGAACGAATGAACCAAACCTTGGAGGACATGTTGCGCATGTACGTGATGGACCAACAAAATCTTTGGGAAGAATTCTTGCCACTAGTGGAGTTCGCTTACAACAACTTACCAGAGCACCATTAAGATGGCACCTTTCGAGTTTCTTTATGGGCGACCATGTCGGACGCCTTTGAGTTGGGATCATATTGAGGATAGGGTCCTGTTGGGACCAGAAGTGCTCCAAGAAATGGAAGAGTAAATGCAAACAATAAGACAAAGGATTAAAGAAGCGCAGGATCGACAGAAGAGTTATGCCAATGCGCGTTGTGTCGACCGTAGTTACGAGGTCGGCGATCGAGTCTTCTTGCGGGTTAAACCGCATAATATTTCGATCAAGTTTGGGAAGGGAGCTAAACTCTCTCCTAGGTTCGTGGGACCTTTCGAGATTGTGGAAAGAAAGGGGCCCGTGGCCTATCGACTAGCCTTGCTTGATTCCTTGAGGCATATGCACGATGTTTTTCATGTATCTGTTTTGAGACATTATATTAGTGATCCTACACATGTTATTGACATGAATTCATTGCAGGTATCGGACGAGGGCGTCCTCACGGCTGAGCCAGTGCACATCTTGGAGCATCGCATTCGACCGCTATGACGTCGAACGGTAGATCGGGTCAAGGTCCAGTGGGACAATTATAATCTGCACTCGATGACCTGGGAGGACACATATGATATGCGCCAGCAGTTCCCATTTTTGTTTGATAGATAGACATGTGATACTGTGATACACTTTATTTCAGCATATATACTGTGAAACTTTGGGACGAAGTTTAAACTAAGAGGGGGTGTATGTAACATCCCGCTCTGGCGCACTGAGCTAACTTATTCTTTGAGGACACTTGCTCGCAAGTGATCCAGATTATTATGCTATTAAAACTTTTGATTTTGATTATAAGGCGTTAAGGTTGATGACATGTTGTTTTACCACATTGACATAGACAGGTGCTATTGACTCGGTTTTACTGAGTGTGCAGGGTTTTGGACCTTGAGGATGCAGAGGCATCGATGGAACCCCTTGGACTCTAGATCGAGTCAGGGAGTGTGTCATTAGGGTTTGATTGTTTTACTGTGATATTAGTGCATCTGACTAGATGATATGATATGGATATGTTCTGACATGATTTGTTGATAATGCAGGCTGACGATAGCTTACCGACCAGAATCACATATGGAGTAAATGGGTCACGCACAACTACCAGAGATGTGAGGGAGAGGTGTGGATAGCTGCCCTGCCATAGCCTACTAGCACTCTCGTTGTGGCTCGAACTGTAGGTTAACGATTACCTAGTTCGAGAGGACCCATGATGTTGTGAGGGCAGACTACGAAAGTCGCTCACGATGATTCTAATGTGCACGCAATAAGGCGGGGGCCTTATTCCTTAGAAGCCCTTAGTCTCCCACAAGTTCACCTAGCGGAGTGTTGACTCCAGGGGTTATTGATGTCTACCAATTAGTCAAGAGGCGAGTGGCACCCTTGGAGCACGTAGTGCATCCTGAAGGGCACGTCGCGCAAAGGAATAGATGAGGCGAGTGGCACCATTGGAGCACCTCGTGCGTCCTGAAGGGCACGTCGCATTGATGATGATAGAGGGATGAACCTAGATGGCCCTAAGACAAATAACAGGTTAAGAAATTTTAAAACAATTTCCCTAATTAAATGTCGCCCAGTACAAAATCTAAGTTCTAAGTCTAAAATTTCGTTAGGGGTAAAATTTTGTCTACCTTTATAAAAAAAAAATTACAAAAAAAAGTAATAATAATAATAATAATAAAATAAATAGATAAAATAAAATAAATAGATAAAATAAAATAAAATAATAAAATTTAAAATAAAAACCACTTAAGTGATAATTAAGGTCTTCATAAAAATTTTGTAACATGAAGGGAGTAAGAAATTTAATTATTCATAAGAAATAAATTCTATGGATATAAAAAGTAAAGAGGGAACTAATTATTATATCTTTTGATAATTTAAAAAGATACTAAACTAATGATAAAAGGGAAAAGGGGTTATATTCCGCACATGCCTTTTGAGTTCTAAGTAAAAGGGGAAAGAGGGAAAATAAAAAAAATAGGAAACTAGGGAAAGGAGGTAACATAAAAAGGGAAAAGTGGGAACTTAAGGGAAAAAGTGGGAAATCAACTTAGTAAAGAATCTACATTTAAGAGCCTTCTAATTTTAAACTGAATTAGCAACTTCATAATAGGGAAAGCCTTTAAAACTTGTAAGGGAATTTGGGGACACCTAGGAGTGATTCTAGGAGTAACTCTAGGTGGGTGAGGGAAATAAAAATAATTACTTAATTAAAGAAATTAATTCATGGAGAATTGTAGGGGATGAGGGACACTTGTACGGAGAGGAAGTTTTGGGAATTTATTATTAGAACTTTAATTAAATGAGATTTTAGGAAAGAAAGGAAGTTCGAAACTCTATAAAAGAAAGGGAGGAGAAGGAGTAAGGGCATCTTTTGTTTGCGTAACGTTATGCTGCAGAAATATCAACTTGACTGATTTACTTGTGGCAGTTGGGTTACCCAGCTTGGAGAGGAGTGGTAGCTCGGCCTTGCGAGGCAAGCTGGGAGCTAGACGAGAACTCTGGATAGTGTGTGTGGCCCCTTTGTGGCTCGGGGGCTAAGGGGGAAGAAGAGTACCCCTTGCATTGGCTGGGAGGTACCGGTGTAGTCTCGACGGTCGGCGAGCGGGAGTTGCACGGAACATGCGAACGACACTCGGAGCAGGCAAACAGGAAATGGTACACTTTTTTGGTTGAATGATAGAATGTTGTAGAATGTATGATTTAGATCTGCATGTGCTTTAAGTAGGTAAATTGATTGTCTGGTTTCATGACTGAAATTTTTATAGCCCAGCTAAATGATTGGTTGATTGATTTCTATGACCTTTGTTTTCCCGCTTGTCTAGACCACCTTACTGTGTTGTTTGTGACCTTCATGGTTGTTTAGCCTTCGTCCCTAGCTCACCAGTCCTCGCCTGAGCAGTCAGCCAGGAACCTGATCTACGGATGTTGCCATAGCGTTAAAAGACCTATGGATCTCAACGCCCTGCTTTTCTGTGTGAGGATGATGAAGCAAAGGACAAACCCATCCATTGTCTACTTCTATTATCGCCCCTGGCTGTTTGTTGACTTGCGCCTTCCAGTACGACCTTTGTATATGGATTATCTTGCTTCCTTGTTGTTTATTTTTGTGCCTTGATGCGAATGAATATCTCTGCAAATTTTAGTATATTTGGATGGCAAAATTACCTTGCATTTCTACTACGTCTGGCCTGTGAATTTCCTTTGCAATTCATTCCATTGATGGCAGATTTTCACTGCGATTTTTACTATTTCATTGACGGTGATTTTACCCCTGCACTTGAAATTATATAAAGACAATCTGCTTGTGTATTCGCCCACTCGAATGACAGTTTATAACTTATTTTGGAATGAGTTTTATGACATTATATTTTATTGCTAGAGTGTGTTTCTTGTTAAGTTTACAGTTTTTGTTATGTATTAATGGATCAACAGTATCATGGGTTAGAAAATTTACTGGTTAGTGATTTATTTATAAGACGGCACTTGCATTTAGAAGTCATCACTAATTTTGGACAACATTAATGTATACCAATGAATTCGTATTTATCCAATAGTAATACCTCCAATTTATTTCATTAGTAGATAGCGAGTCTATACCACGATCGACAATGAATCCCGGCCTCTGTTTGGATGAAATGAGGGATGTGTTTCCATCTTGGGATGATTATGTTCCTACATGTGTTGACACGTTTTGGGTTACAATAGGATGAATCCATTTTTTTTTAATTATGAACAGATAAAGACCTATTACTGGCAGCGAATTGATTAGGTAGCAACTGGAATGGCGTTTTTGATAGCCTGCATTCATTGACACCCTGGAATTTTACACCTGCGTTTTTTTTTTAACTTGGTGACAGCGATTTATGATTTAAACCACACAACGACCCTCTTGTTTGCTCAGCTATATCCCTTATGACTTCGCATTATATTGTTAAGACAACAATGTCTTCTTAGAACATTCTGGATGACAATTAAATTTTGAGTGAAAGCAATTTTAATTCAGCCATTTATGTTTAACGTATAACCCAGCAATGTCTTTCCCCCTCTGCGATCTGGAAGTTTAGATGCCAGCTATTTCAGTTCGTGCTCCACGTTTGGTATATGTGTCGTATTCATTAAAGGACGGTTCACAGCGATGTGGTCAACCCTTATGGATGGCGTGTTGACTGTATCATTTCCTGCGTTAAAACTAAATTTTTTTTTACCAGCATTGAACCTCGGCATCTGGTGGAAATTAGTCGGAGTACCTTTAATGTTAGGCAGCATGCCAATGCTTGGAAGCGCATAAAAGTCGACCATTTCCTATGGTGCGGTTTTTACCCGTTAATTTTTCCTTTATCTGTCTTCATGCAGACAGCACGGCTGATTAATCCCCCTTAATACTTGACGGACATCCACAGACAACGTTTTAATTGGTCTGCGATTCGGGTGGAGGTGTTTTAGCTGTGCTTAAACAACAAATACCTGGGAATGACAACAACTTGAATGTTAGAGAGGGAATTTGATAAGCAGTAATTATGTGTATTTGATTCTATGGTATCCACCTATACTATAAGGACAACGAGTTTAAATATTGTATGGACATCCTTACGCCAGCAATACAATGTTTAAAGGACAATGATGATAGTCGCCAACAATTGGGTGTTGTCTGTGATTAACTTTTGACACAGTAATAGTGATGAATCTTCAGCTAGATTGTTGTCAGCTCAACAATTTCGAAAATCTATAATAGAAAGGGAGGAGAAGGAGTAAGGGCATCTTTTGTTTGCGTAACGTTATGCTGCAGAAATATCGACTTGACTGATTTACTTGTGGGAGTTGGGTTACCCAGCTTGGAGAGGAGTGGTAGCTTGGCCTTGTGAGGCGAGCTGGGAGCTAGACAAGAACTCTGGATAGTGTGTGTGGCCCCTTTGTGGCTCGGGGGCTAAGGGGGAAGAAGAGTACCCCTAGCGTTGGCCGGGAGGTACCGGTGTAGTCTCGACGGTCGGTGAGTGAGAGTTGCACAGAACATGCGGACGACACTTGGAGCAGGCGAACAGGAAACGATACGCTTTTTCAGTTGAATGATAGAATGTTGTAGAATGTATGATTTAGATCTGCATGTGCTTTAAGTAGGTAAATTGATTGTCTAGTTTCATGACTGAAATTTTTATAGCCCAGTTGAATGATTGGTTGATTGATTTCTGTGACCTTCGTTTTCCCGCTTGTCTAGACCACCTTATTGTGTTGTTTGTGAACTTCGTGGTTGTTTAGCCTTCGTCCCTAGCTCACCAGTCCTAGCCTGAGCAGTCAGCCAGGAACCTGATCTACGGACGTCGCCTTAGCGTTAAAAGACCTATGGATATCAACGCCTTGCTTTTCTGTGCGAGGATGATGAAGCAAAGGATGAACCCATCCGTTGTCTACTTCTATTATCGCCCCTGGATGATTGTTGAATCGCGCCTTCCAGTACGACCTCTGCATATGGATTATCTTGCTTCCTTGTTGTTTATTTTTGCGCCTTGATGCGAATGAATATCTCTGCAAATTTTAATATATTTGGACGGCAAAATTACCTTGCATTTCTACTACGTCTGGCCTGTGAATTTCATTAACGGTGATTTTACCCCTTCACTTGAAATTATATAAAGACAATCTGCTTGCGTATTCGCCCACTCGAATGACAGTTTATAAGTTATTTTGGAATGAGTTTTATGACAGTATATTTTATTGCTAGAGTGTGTTTCTTGTTAAGTTTACAGTTTTTGTTATGTATTAATGGATCAGCAGTATCATGAGTTAGCAAATTTACTGGTTAGCGATTTATTTATAAGATGGCACTTGCATTTAGAAGTCATCACTAATTTTGGATAGCATTAATGTATACCAGTAAATTCGTATTTAACCAACAACAATACCTCCAATTTCTTTCATTAGTAGATAGAGAGTCTATACCACGATCGACAATGAATCCCGGCCTCTGTTTGGATGAAATGAGGGATTTGTTTCCATCTTGGGATGGTTGTGTTCCTACATGCGTTGACACGTTTTGGGTTACAGTAGGATGAATCCATTTTTTTTAATTATGAATAGATAGAGAACTATTACTAGCAGCGAATTGATTAGGTAGCAACTGGAATGGCGTTTTTAACAGCCTGCATTCATTGACACCCTGGAATTTTACACCTGTGTTTTTTTTTAACTTGGTGACAGCGATTTATGCTTTAAACCACACAACGACCCTCTTGTTTGCTCAGCTATATCCCTTACGACTTCGCATTATATTGTTAAGAC
This sequence comes from Picea engelmannii, assembly GCA_009831015.1. Classification (NCBI taxonomy): domain Eukaryota; kingdom Viridiplantae; phylum Streptophyta; class Pinopsida; order Pinales; family Pinaceae; genus Picea; species Picea engelmannii. Next base: position 221,533 of record ML789659.1, read on the forward strand.
AAAAATGTCTTCTTAGAACATTTTGGATGACAATTAAATTTTGAGTGAAAGCAATTTTAATTCAGCCATTTATGATTAACGTATAACCCAGCAATGTATTCCCCCCTCTGTGATCTGGAAGTTTAGATACCAGCTATTTCAGTTCGTGCTCCACATTTGGTATATGCATCGTATTCATTAAAGGACGGGTCACAGCGATATGGTCAGCCCTTATGGATGGCGTGTTGACTGTATCATTTCCTGCGTTAAAACAAAAAAAAAAATTACCAGCATTGAACCTCGGCGTCTGGTGGAAATTAGTCGGAGTACCTTTAATGTTAGGCAGCGTGCCAATGATTGGAAGCGCATAAAAGTCGACCATTTCCTATGGTGCAGTTTTTACTTGTTAATTTTTCCTTTATCTGTCTTCATGCAGACAGCACGGCTGATTAATCCCCCTTAATACTTGACGGACATCCACAGACAACGTTTTAATTGGTCTGCGATTCGGGTGGAGGTGTTTTAGCTGTGCTTAAACAACAAATACTTGGGAATGACAACAACTTGAATGTTAGAGAGGGAATTTGATAAGCAGTGATTATGTGTATTTGATTCTATGGCATCCACCTACACTATAAGGACAACGAGTTTAAATATTGTATGGACATCCTTACGCCAGCAATACAATGTTTAAAGGACATTGATGATAGTCGCCAACAATTAGATGTTGTCTGTGATTAACTTTTGACACAGTAATAGTGATGAATCTTCAGCTAGATTGTTGTCAGCTCAACAATTTCCCTTAAATACTTTTGACATCGACTTCTTTGTGAGATAATTGCCACGATTTGTGTTGGGCATAGATGAGCGAAGCATTTAAACGTTAGACAACCCTATCATATTTTATAGTCAACCAATTAATGTTAGACAGCAAATTACTTGACCCAAAAAAAAAAATCGATATAATGATGGTGCTCACCTTTTAAGAAGGGGTGAATGTCACTTTCCTTGTTAATGAGGTTTAAGAGATGGTTTCCACTTTAATTTAAAGATTGTAGTCTCTTTCATTGTTATTATTTATAACTAAGGGGATTCACCTTTAATGTTATTTATATGCGTAATTGATGGCATGTTTACTGTGTTGGAATCCAACCCAATTGATGATGAACTTTAAGTTGTAAGCTAAATTAATTTTACCATATGGCTTATGGTTGTATTTCCCGTAATTGCACCTTCGATGCTTGTGTTGGGGCATTCCCCCTTGTCACCTGAGGAATGGTATGTTACCCTCCTTAAAGGAATGCATCACTTAGGTGGTCACCAACCTTTGTTACCTCGTACGATGAGGCTAGTTAGTGATTAAATCCGTTGTTCCACTAAGGAGGGTTATGCAAATGCACCCAAAAGTTTGCAGTACCAAGAGTGATAGTAATAGATTGAATGCGCGCACCGAGTTAAATGAATGATGCCCTTGCGCTCGAGCTTAAAGTAATGCTTGCCAAATTGCGGCTTAGATTTTCTGGCACAGTCCATGTTGATGATGAGATAGATTAGAAGTTAAGGTTCTTGCACACAAAATTTAACGTGAGTGATGTTAGTCCCTAGACACCTTGCGGGCAGCAGAACCGAGATGTAAGAATTGTATTATAGGCTTTAGACTACATGACGGCATTAAGTTTTTAAGTTGTGTTGATTGTGATTCCTTAGATCCTGCGCAACAAGTTAAGTGGTAATACTCTCGCTCCTTAACTCTAGGCGATGATTAATTTGAGGTTGTGTTTAGTTTTCCTTACACATCTTGTGTGTACAGTCGTTCACCTTACGCCTTCACACATATGGTCATGTGACGGGTTAGCAAACCTGGCGTGCAACGTCAGTATACTAACAAGTGAGGAATTAACACTTTTATTGTGACTTGAATTTTTATCAAGGGTCTGTAGTAGACTACAGATTGCCTGCGCAATTGGAATGTGAGGTTAGATGTTGAGTTCGGCGAATGATTCCTCGGGCACCTTGTTCTCGATGTTTTATTTATCCTAACACACACAAAAAAAAAAAAAAATTCACCTGTTGTATGTAGCTTGCTGTCGTGAGCGTTGGGGTTATTACATATGGTATCAGAGCGGGTTCAACCCTACGACTGTGGATCACCAAGATTTCCACTGCAGTAAATCATGAGTATTAACCCTTATGTTAATTAAAAACCTTAACGTGTCCTCGTGAGATCGCATCTATAGGGTTCCCCTGAGGGTCCCCAACGCGCATTAGCTAGTACCTTTAGCATCCTCCAAGATCTCGAGAGAGATGAGTTCTAGCATCCACGAGTGTCCTGGATGGTGGTGTCGTCGAATCATAGTTGTAGAAAAAGGTGTGTGCTTCACACTTCACATTTATGACCTCCAGCATGAAGGACCACATGATAGTCTTTCTACTGAAGGGGAGCGCTCTTTTATGGCGGAAGATGTTCCTGCCCCTTTTGAACCTGGTCGTCGGCAACATGTTAGGGGAACTGTTTGAGGGACAGTTCCAGGAGAGGTATGTTTCTAAGGAATTCCTTGAGCGTCATCTCAACAAGTTCAACGCCTTGCGACGAGGTAGTCGTACAATGCCTGAGTACAAGGCTCGTTCTGGAGTTGTTTCGATATGCTCTACACCCTTACCGAGAAACTTAAGGTCAATAGGTTTGTGTTGGCCTTAGCGTTGGAATTCAGCCTCTACTTCAGGTACCAGGAGTACGAGACCGAAGGAGGAGCATTGTACATGTGGGGAGCTGCACTACCAATGCGACTTCCCTATGGAGAGCACCAGAGCATCCGCATCAGGCGGACCCACTACCATGGGAGATATGGGCAAGACCCATCAGAGTCTTGCAGTGGTGAATAACTGCCAGGAAGAGCACCAATCGACTGTGCTCGAGACCTCAGGTACCGTCGCTGACAAGACCCTTAGTAATTTGATAGATCCCGGTGCTACCAAGAGTTTCATTTCTAGTGCAGCGCTAAAAATAATTAAGGTAAAGGTAGTTGTTTTCAGATTTCTGTGGTGAGTAGTTTCGAGATTAATTGTCGGATAATCCACAGTTGGTGTCATTTTTGTCATTGACGTTTCGAATCTGAATCCCGATTTGGATTCAAAACGTCGATGACAAAAATGACACCAACTGTGGATTATCCAGCAATTAATCTCGAAAGGTAAAGGTAGTCGAACAGGACGAGTTTAGCTTCGTAGAGATGGCTTCGGGATCCAAACAGAAGGTTGAAGGAAAGGTTACGAGTTGTGTCCTTAACCTGGGCTATTTTGTCACAAGGTCCAACCTGTACGTCACGATCCTAGGATCTTATGATCTCGTGATTGGTATGGACTGGTTGGAATCACATGAGGTGATATTCAACTATAAGACAAAACGGTTGGGCTTGGTCGATGGCGAGGGACAAAGATGTATGATTGTAAGACGGAACCAGGGAGTTTCCCTGAGGTTCATCTCTTCCTTGCAACTTCAGAAGAGCATTCGCAAGGGGTGCAAGCTTTATGTGATCCTTGCTTTAAACGAGAAGGGAGTAGCAGAAGGTCGAGAATACCTTCCAGTGTTGAAAGAGTTTGCGGACTTATTTCCAAAGGAGTTACCTGGGATGTCACCGAAGAGGGAGTTGGATTTTACCATAGACCTGAAACCGAGGACTGAACCGATAGCAAGAACACCTCATTGGATGTCGACCCCGGAGTTACAGGAGTTGAGAATGCAACTGAAAGAGTTGTTGGACCTGGGACTGATACGTCCAAGGGTGTCACCGTGGGGTGCGCCTGTTATTTTAATAAAAAAGAAGGATGGGTCATGGAGGCTCTGCATTGACTATCGTCAATTGAACAAGGCCACGATCAAGAATCAATATCCGTTGTCGAGGATTGATGATCTGTTCAATCAAATGAAGGGTGTGACGGTGTTCTCGAAGATCGACTTGCGATCGGGATACCACCAATTACGGATTAAGGAGGATGACGTCCCCAAGACCGCCTTTAAGACAAGGTTGGGACATTACGAGTTTATTGTTTTACCACTTGGACTGACGAATGCCCCAAGGCTATTCATGAGGTTAATGAACGGGGTGTTATGTGAGTACTTGGACAAGTTCATCCAAGTATTCATTGACGATATTTTGATCTACTCTCAGATGATGGAGGAGCATGACGAGCACTTGTGCTTCGTACTAGAGTGTCTGGGAGAGCATAAATTGTATGGGAAGTTACCCAAATGCTCTTTTTATCAATCGAAGATTCACTATTTAGGGCATGTCATCTCCGGCGAAGGCATCGTCGTGGATCCAGGTAAGGTCGAGGCTATTATGGAATGGTCTGCGCTGACAAATGTCCCGGAAGTGCATAGCTTCATGGGTTTAGCAGAATACTATCGACGGTTTGTCGAGGGATTTTCAAAGATAGCAATTCCAAACAAGGAATTGTAGAAGAAAAACAAGAATTTTGTTGGGACCAAGAAATGCACGGAAGCATTTCAAAGGCTCAAGGAGTTGTTGACAACAACACTGATACTAAAGGTCCCTGACATGAACGCAGACTACTTGGTATGCACTGACGCATCCAAGGAAGGTTTAGGCGGAGTCTTGATGCAATACGGATGAGTAATCGCTTACATTTCGGGGAAACTGAGAAGGCATGAGGAGAACTACGCGACGCGCGATTTGGAGTTGTTATCCATCGTATATGCCTTGAAGGTTTGGAGACATTAACTTGTTGGATGAAAATTTGAACTAAAGACTGACCATTGTGGACTACAACACATATTTACGCAAAGTGACCTGAACGTGCGACAACAACATTGATCGAAATTACTTAGCGAGTACGATTTCGAGATTACTTACATAAAAGGGGCAATGAACAGGGTGGCAGATGCATTGAGTCGAAGACCACGCATATTTTCGGTGTTGCCTCTTCAGACGAATCTACGTGAAAAGATTCTAACTTTACAGCGTAACGATGACTGGTATATGAGGTCGAGGGTTTTATCGAACAAAACACAATGATGGTACCACGATTTGCAAGATTTTAGTTTGATAGCGACGGTTTATTGAGATTTAAAAATCATATCTACGTACCGCCAAACGACGAGTTGAGGATGTTGATCCTGAGCGAGGCTCATAGAGCAGTTTACATGGCTCACCCGGGAGTCACGAATATGAGGGCAGACCTTAAACCCTTATTCTTCTGGAAGGGGATGAAGGCAGACATAGTCAACTATGTGGCCAGATGTCTAGAATGTCAACAAGTAAAGGATGAACATAGACACCCAGCAGGATTACTACAACCACATGTTATTCCATAATCAAAATGGGAGGTTATGTCGATGGATTTTGTTGTTGGATTGCCACTGACAGCAGGGAGACATGACTCGATTTTCATAGTAGTAGACACTCTCACGAAGAGTTCTCACTTCATTCATGTGCATCCGACGTATCAGGCACCTGACACAGCTAGAGTTTTCATCAGTGAGATTGTGAGGCTGCATGGCGTGCCTAAGAGGATTATATCTGATCGAGGATCGGCGTTTAGAGGACGATTTTGGACGAGTTTCCAAGAGGCCTTGGGAACCCAACTTAACTTTAGTACTACATATCACCCAAAGACTGACGGATAGACCGAATGAATGAACCAAACCTTGGAGGACATGTTGCGCATGTACGTGATGGACCAACAAAAGCATTGGGAAGAATTCTTGCCACTAGTGGAGTTCTCTTACAACAACAGTTACCAGAGCACCATTAAGATGGCGCCTTTCGAGTTTCTTTATGGGCGACCATGTCGGAGGCCTTTGAGTTGGGATCGGCTTGAGGATAGAATCCTGGTGGGACCAAAAGCGATCCAAGAAATGGAAGAGCAAATGCAGACAATACGACAAAGGATTAAAGAAGCACAGGATCGACAGAAGAGTTATGCCAATGCACGTCATGTCGACCATAGTTATGAGGTCGGCAATCGAGTCTTCTTGCGGGTTAAACCGCATAAGAGTTCGATCAAGTTTGGGAAGGGGGCTAATATCTCTCCTAAATTCATGGGACCTTTCGAGATTGTGGAGAGAAAGGGGACCGTGGCCTATCGACTAGCCTTGCCTGATTCCTTGAGGAGTATGCACGATGTTTTTCATGTATCTGTTTTGAGACATTATATTAGTGATCCTACACATGTTATTGACATGATTTCCTTGCAGGTATCGGATGAGGGCATGCTCACGGCTAAGCCAATCTGCATCTTGGAGCATCGCATTCGACATCTACGACGTCGAACAGTAAATCAGGTCAAGGTCCAGTGGGACAATTATAGTCTGCACTCGGTGACCTGGGAGGATGCATATGATATGCACCAGCAGTTCCCATTTTTGTTTGATAGATAGACATGTGATATTGTGATACACTTTATTTTGGCATATATACTATGAAACTTTGGGACGAAGTTTAGACCAAGAGGGGGTGTATGTAACATCCCGCTTTGGCACACTGAGCTAACTTATTCTTTGAGGACACTTGCTCATAAGTGATTTGGATTATTATGCTATTAAAAATTTTGATTTTTATTATAAGGCGTTAAGGTTGATGACATGTTGTTTTACCACATTGACATAGACAGGTGCTATTGACTCGGTTTTACTGAGTGTGAAGGGTTTTGGACCTTGAGGATGCAAAGGCATCGATGGAACCCCTTGGACTCTGGATCGAGTCAGGGAGTGTGCCATTGGGGTTTGATTATTTTACTGTGATATTAGTGCATCTGACTAGATGATATGATATGGATATGTTCTGACATGATTTGTTGATGAAGCAGGTTGGCGATAGCTTGTCGACCAGACTCACATATTGAGTAAAGGGATCACGCACGACTACCAGAGATGTGAGGGAGAGGTGTGGACAGCAGCCCTGCCATAGCCTACTAGCACTCCTGTCATGGCTCGAACTATAGGTTAACGATTACCTAGTTCGAGAGGACCCATGATGTTGTGAGGGTAGACTGCGACAGTCGCTCACGATGATTCTAAGGTGTGCGCAATAAGGCGGGGGCCTTATTCCTTAGAATCCCTTAGTCTCCCACAAGTGCACCTGGCGGAGTATTGACTCCAAGGGTTATTGATGTCTACCAATCAGTCAAGAGGTGAGTGCCACCCTTGGAGCACGTAGTGCATCCTGAAGGGCATGTCGCACAAAGGAACAGATGAGGCGAGCGGCACCCTTGGAGCACCTGGTGCGTCCTGAAGGGCACGTCACGTCGATGATGATAGAGGGATGAACCTAGATGGCACTAAGACAAATAACAGGTTAAGAAATTTTAAAACAATTTCCCTAATTAAATGTCGCCCAATACAAAATCTAAGTTCTAAGTCTAAAATTTCGCTAGGGGTAAAATTTTGTCTACCTTTAAAAAAAATTAAAAAATTACAAAAAAAAAATAATAATAATAATAATAATAAAATTTAAAATAAAAACCACTTAAGTGATAATTAAGTTCTTCATAAAATTTTGTAACATGAAGGGAGTAAGAAATTTAATTATTCATAAGAAATAAAATCTGTGGATATAAAAAGTAAAGAGGGAACTAATTATTATATCTTTTGATAATTTAAAAAGATACTAAATTAATGATAAAAGGGAAAAGGGGTTATATTCCACACCTGCCTTTTGAGTTCTAAGTAAAAGGGGAAAGATGGAAAATCAAAAAAATAGGAAACTAGGGAAAGGAGGTAACCTAAAAAGGAAAAAGGGGGAACTTAAGGGGAAAAGCGGGAAGTCAACTTAGTAAAGAATCTACATTTAAGAGCCTTCTAATTTTAAACTGAATTAACAACTTCATAATAGGGAAAGCCTTTAAAACTTGTAAGGGAATTTGGGGACACCTAGGAGTGATTCTAGGAGTAACTCTAGGTGGGTGAGGGAAATAAAGATATATACTTAATTAAAGAAATTAATTCATGGAGGATTGTAGGGGATGAGGGACACTTGTACGGAGAGGAAGTTTTGGGAATTTATTATTAAAACTTTAAGTAAATGATATTTTAGGAAAGAAAGGAAGTTCGAAACTCTATAAAAGAAAGGGAGGAGAAGGAGTAAGGGCATCTTCTATTTATGTAACGTTACGCTGAAAAAATATCGACTTGACTGATTTACTTGTGGGAGTTGGGTTACCCAGCTCAGAGAGGAGTGGTAGCTCGGCCTTGCGAGGCGAGATGGGAGCTAGACAAGAACTCTTGATAGTGTGTGTGGCCCCTTTGCGGCTCGGGGGGCTAAGGGGGAAGAAGAGTACCCCTAGCGTTGGCTGGGAGGTACCGGTGTAGTCTCGACGGTCGGCGAGCGGGAGTTGCACGGAACACGCGGATGACACTCAGAGCAGGCGAACAGGAAATGGTACGCTTTTTCGGTTGAATGATAGAATGTTGTAAGATGTATGATTTAGATCTGCATGTGCTTTAAGTAGGTAAACTTATTGTCTAGTTTCATGACTGAAAATTTTATAGCCCAGTTGAATGATTGGTTGATTGATTTCTGTGACCTTCGTTTTCATGCTTGTCTAGACCACCTTATTGTGTTGTTTGTGACCTTCGTGGTTGTTTAGCCTTCATCCCTAGCTCACCAGTCCTCGCCTGAGCAGTCGGCCAGGAGCCTGATCTACGGTCATCGCCTTAGCATTAAAAGACCTATGGATCTCAACACATTGCTTTCCTGTGCAAGGATGATGAAGCAAAGGATGAACCCATCTGTTGTCTACCTCTGTTATTGCCCCTGGCTGATTGTTGACTCGCGCCTTCCACTACGACCTCTGCATATGGATTATCTTGCTTCCTTGTTGTTTATTTTTTCTCCTTGATGCAAATGAATATCTCTGCAAATTTTAATATATTTGGATGGCAAAATTACCTTGCATTTCCACTACGTATGGCCTGTGAATTTCCTTTGCAATTCATTCCATTGATGGCAGATTTTCGCTGCGATTTTTACTATTTCTTTGACGGCGGTTTTACCCCTACACTTGAAATTATTTAAAGACAATCCGCTTGCGTATTCGCCCACTCGAATGACAATTTATAAGTTATTTTGGAATGAGTTTTATGACAGTATATTTTATTGCTTGAGTGTGTTTCTTGTTAAGTTTACAGTTTTTGTTATGTATTAATGGATCAACAGTATCATGGGTTAGCAAATTTACTGGTTAGCGATTTATTTATAAGACGACACTTGCATTTAGAAGTCATCACTAATTTTGGACAGCATTAATGTATACCAGTAAATTCGTATTTAACCAACAACAATACCTCCAATTTCTTTCATTAGTAGATAGCGAGTCTATACCTCGATCGACAATGAATCCCGGCCTCTGTTTGGATGAAATGAGGGATGTGTTTCCATCTTGGGACGGTTGTGTTCCTACATGTGTTGACACATTTTGGGTTACAGTAGGATGAATCCGTTTTTTTTAATTATGAACAAATAGAGAACTATTACTGGCAGCGAATTGATTAGGTAGCAACTGGAATGGTGTTTTTGACAGCATGCGTTCATTGACACCCTGGAATTTTACACCTGCGTTTTTTTTTAACTTGGTGACAACGATTTATGCTTTAAAACACACAGCGACCCTCTTGTTTGCTAAGTAATATCCCTTACAACTTCGCATTATATTGTTAAGACAACAATGTATTCTTAGAACATTCCAGACGGCCATTAAATTTTGAGTGAAATCAATTCTAATTCAGCCATTTATGATTAACGTATAACCCAGCAACGTCTTTCCCCCTCTGCGATCTGGAAGTTTAGATACCAGCTATTTCAGTTCATGCTCCACATTTGGTATATGTGTCGTATTCATTAAAGGCTGGGTCACAGCGATATGGTCAACCCTTATGGATGGCGTGTTGACTGTATCATTTCCTGCGTTAAAATTGAATTTTTTTTTTACCGGCATTGAACCTCGACGTCTAGTGGAAATTAGTTGGAGTACCTTTAATGTTAGGCAGCGTGCCAATGCTTGGAAGCGCATAAAAGTCGGCCATTTCCTGTGGTGCGGTTTTTACCCATTAATTTTTCCTTTATCTGCCTTCATGCAGATAGCACGACTGATTAATCCCCCTTAATACTTGATGGACATCCACAGACAACGTTTTAATTGGTCTTCGATTTGGGTGGAGGTGTTTTAGTTGTGCTTAAACAACAAATACCTGGGAATGACAACGACTTGAATGTTAGAGAGGGAATTTGATAAGCAGTAATTATGTGTATTCGATTCTATGGAATCCACCTACATTATAAGGACAACGAGTTTAAATATTGTATGGACATCCTTACGCCAGCAATACAATTTTTAAAGGACAGTGATGATAGTCGCCAACAATTGGGTGTTGTCTGTGATTAACTTTTGACACAGTAATAGTGATGAATCTTCAGCTAGATTGTTGTCAGCTCAACAATTTCCCTTAATTACTTTTGACATCGACTTCTTTGTGAGATAATTGCCACGATTTGTGTTGGGCATAGATGAGCGAAGTATTTAAATGTTAGACAACCCTATCATATTTTATGGTCAACCAATTAATGTTATATAGCGAATTACTTGACCCAAAAAAAAAAATCGGTATAATGATGGTGCTCAACTTTTAAGAAGGGACGAATGTCACTTTCCTTGTTAATTAGGTTTAAGAGATGGTTTCCACTTTAATTAAAAGATTGTAGTCGCCTTCATTGTAATTATTTATAACTAAGGGGATTCACCTTTAATGTTATTTATATGCATAATTGATGGCATGCTTATTGTGCTGGAATCCAACCCAGTTGATGATGAACTTTAAGTTGTAAGCTAAATTAATTTTACCATGTGGCTTATGGTTGTATTTCCCATAATTTCACGTTCAACGCTTGTGTTGGGGCATTCCCCCTTGTCACCTGAGGAATGGTATGTTACCCTCCTTAAAGGAATGCATCACTTAGGTGGTCACCAACCTTGGTTACCTCGTACGATGAGGCTAGTTAGTGATTAAAGTCGTTGTGACACTAAGGAGGGTTATGCAAATGCACCCAAAAGTTTGCAGTACCAAGAGTGATAGTAATAGATTGAATGCGCGCAGCGAGTTAAATGAATGATGCCCTTGCGCCCGAGCTTAAAGTAATGCTTGCCAAATCATGGCTTAGATTTTCTGGCACAGTCCAGGTTGATGATGAGATAGATTAGAAGTTAAGGTTCTTGCGCACAAAATTTAATGTGAGTGATGTTAGTCCCTAGATGCCTCGTGCGCAGCAGAATTGAGATGTAAGGATTGTATTAGAGGCTTTAGACTACATGCGGGTGTTAAGTTTTTAAGTTGTGTTGATTGTGATTCCTTAGATCCTGCGCAGCAAGTTAAGTGGTGATGCTCTCGCGCCTTAACTCTAGGCAATGATTAATTTGAGGTTGTGTTTAGTTTTCCTTACACATCTTGTGTGTACAGTCGTTCACCTTACGCCTTCACACATATGGTCATGTGACGGGTTAGAAAACCTGGCGTGCAACGTCAGTATACTAACAAGTGAGGAATTAACACTTTTATTGCGCCTTGAATTTTTATCAAGGGACTGTAGTAGACTACAGACTGCCTGCGCAATTGGAATGTGAGGTTAGATGTTGAGTTCGGCGAATGATTCCTCGGGCACCTTGTTCTCGATGTTTTATTTATCCTAACACACACACACAAAAAGAATTTGACCTGTTGTACGTAGCTTGTTGTCGTGAGCACTGGGGTTATTACAGACATAACAAGAGAAAATAATTTAGAGATTTCATTTAACCAAACATCGTATTATTATTGCATGTATCATATTAATGTGGTATTGAATTGCATGTATCATATAAATGTGCTAACTTTGATTTTTTTGTTATGGGTGGGATATTCTTGTTGGTGGCTAATAAATGTATATGATCATTTCATAGTACAAATTGGTTTAACATGACTAACATCTAGGAGGATCAATCAAAACTTCTCTTGGCGGGAGGATGAATCAAAACTTCTTATGTTGGTTTAAAGCTTATGACCCATTCACTCGCACCATTGGTTTGGTTCAATGAATGTGGATAACTATCCACCACACTTATGGTTATAGTTGAGTTCAATCAACAATTCTCGAAAATAATCTATTATATAAAATGAGTATATATATATATATATATAGGGTTATCAACTTAAATTTTTTTTATATAATCACAAGACTTTGATGTAAATAACATCAATGTGTATGGATAAAATTTGACCAAAAAATTCACAAAACATATATATTACTAACTATTGGGTGCTACATGGTTAAACAAAATATATTTTTAATAAAAATAAACTAGGTTTTTTTTAGTCTAACTTATGCATACAAAGAGTTTTCCAAAATATAACAAACACATGTATTCTATATATTTATTATAAAGCTAGATGTTTGAGGGATTAATGCACAATTATGATGGTCTCGATCTCATGTTAGTGGTAATGTAAATGTGAAATTTTTTTATTTGGAGAGATGATTTGAGGTATTTTGAAAATGGATTAAAATTCATTTAAAAAATAAAGTATGTTACTTTTTGTGTAAAATATATTAATATTATTATAATAATTTAGTAATTAAAATATGGAATTCATTGATAAATTTTGTATGGGTGATTTTGTAGATTACAACGACATTCACAAAGACTATATTGAACCACAACACACACATATCCATGAAAGAAGCGAGTAATTGGGAAGGTTAACCAATCCATCGTTTATTCCTTATTCATGAGTATAAATACATATGAGAGATGGTTGGAGTGGTTGTACCCGCTCCAACTAATCATTCATTAAGATCCTTTATGTTACATTTTGTACTTACTTATGTATTTATCCTTATTACATATATATTCCTATATTTACTTATGTATTAAAGTATGATGATTATTACAAGGGCCTAAGAGACCTCCCAACATCTCCCCCACACTCAATTCCTTGCTCGTCTCGAGCAAGCGTGCACCAATGTTCTGGGTCTCTGCTGCTACAAAAGTATCATCATTATGTACCACCCATGCATACCAGTCTGCATAGGTACCTCAGCCACAACAACTGCGAGTTGGATAGGGTGATAGATGTATACAAGGTTTACTGTGATTAGTCTCTACTGTATCTGAGTGACTATATATTATAGGTTCCATCTCCTCGATCTCCATGTTCTGTGTTCCTCTATCAACTATAATTTCTTTCAAGAGCCACCCCGGTTGTTGCTATTGCCAAGTCGCTCGCTCAATTCATACCTATACTTCTCAGGCGCTTTGTCAGACTGTTGCTCTCAGAGGATTCATTATATGGGATCAATGAGGGTATGCGCCATCGACCACTCATACCATTCTTTTGTTGTTGCGACCCAAAAACTATTCCACATCTCTTGTACTCAGGGGACCTATCACTTTGATGTTCTTGTCATCATTTTTTCTTGAAGCGCTTTGTGTGTGTGTAAAACGTCTCTCTTGAATGCCTTCGACTGTTGCTCATCATAAGTGATCTTCTCACTTAGTCGCTGCAAAAGTTTCCTCTGTCAATGCTCAATCTTTTATTTAAGTTCTTAATCACTGCTCTGTTTCTCATCCTCTGTTGTTGAAAAACTCTAAATCCGTGCTCATATGCTCTATGTCTATGTCGGGTTACTGGTTTTTAACATGTTTGTGTTGCTTTAATTCTCTGGCAACGTATGGAGCCTTGCATTTTTATATTACATGAAGGATGACTGACTATGACTTAATTACAAATCTAACACTTAATAAAACACAAATACATAGAGTTTGTCTACATAGGGCTTAGCTTCATGTTGTCAATTGGGTATCGATCGATGTCAGTGAAAGACTGATCTTGTTGGCTAAAGACCAAATTACATTACAATGATGGATGGGATCTCTTGCCTTTAAAAACTCACATTTAACCCCATCCTTTTATTTGACTCAAATTTTACATGAGTGGTGGCTAAATCAATTGATTCAACATAATATATTTTTTGTATTTCATATTTTTGACTCGATTATTCTTGAACTCGACTAGAATTATAATATAGACTTTTCTTCGACTGACTATCTCAAGTTGATTTGACTATCCTTCAAGATATATATTTGTTTCATACCTATGACTCCCTTTAAAGAATTGGCATGGTACTCTTACAAAGCTTTTATTCCATATCCTAGTGGATTGTTAGAAGGCCCACGAAATCGAATCATGGAAATTGACGATGCCCCTCAAGAGGAATTGTTTCCAGACATTACTAGTGACTATAGGGAGTCCAACCCAGATGATGATTTTGATCAACCCTAACCGAGATTCGACCTTGACCAAGGTCAACTGTATCTCCTTCGACCGATCATTCAACGACTTCGGCTTCGACCATAAACTTTAATGGTCCCTCGACCCCGACTTCGTCTGAGATTCAACTTCTTCAGATTCAATTGTCTAGCTTTATGTCATACTGAATTCCCCTTGAGTCTACGCCATCGACCAAAAATTTCTCTTGGTCGTTTTTTCGTTCTTGCAAAACCTTTTTATGTATTTGCTTCTTCATATTGGTATGCAGCTCCGTCAGTCGATGGTAGCAGTCGACAACAACGTTCCTCCATAATTATTTATAGACATTTCATATTTGCATAGTTATCTCTCATGAATTTTTCTGGTTTTCTTGTGCAGGTCGACCATCAGTTTGAATGACCATTAGTGGAACAGATCGATTAGCCTGCCAAATCTTCCAAGTCTCCTCGTCACCTTTCCCTGATCGATGCATCTTTATGGGGAAGACAAAGCTTATTCGATGCATCAAAAATTGTTGCACGTTCAACTCGTCAACACTTCCTCGGCATGTACACTATCTACTCATTGCAGGGGTTTCTTTCTAGTTGACGGTTTTTTTTTCCTCAATCGACAAGCTCAACATATTGAATTTGACTAGGGAGTCGACAGCATCGACTTCGACCAAAACTTTAATAGGCCCTCGACCTTGACTTCCATTGGGCACTCGACAGTTTGTCGGCATTTCGTTCAAAGATAACGAAAATATTTCTTTGGCTGCTACTGCACATAATCCTATTTGCAAAATGAGAAGATAAAAGCCAGAGAGAAAAAGTGAATGCTTGTCACTAGAAGCCATCCCAAAATTACTTCATTGTTGGATTATGTCCTCTGTATTGGAAAAAATAGACACGTCCTTCACCTTGTCACCGAGAGTTGAGCTCTCCACCTTGACTGAACGGAGTCGAAGATATTTTAGGGTTTCATTAGCGCCATGCAAACCGTCGACTTACGAAGTTTCTATATCAAATATTTCAATAATTGATTTGTTCTTGACTAGTTCTAGTAGCGTCCAACATTAGAGATCTTTGTAAATGAGTGCTCAACATATCATTTATTTCCAATGAGTAGCAACAACAAGCATTTTAACGACGTCTATGAATTATCAACAAGAGTAAAATCCTCGTTTCAGCTTCTGGTTTCTTTGCAGGATTTTATGGCAACAACCACAAGCAATGCTTTGCGTATGGGTTTCTTTATGCATGTTATTTTTATGCGAGCGAGAATATATGATCAGCCGCCAATGAGTATGTCTTCTTTATCTTCTTATCTCTCCAACTTCTTCACTACCACAAGTAGTAGGCATCCACGAGCAACAATCAGTCTTTTCTCTCCATCTTTTCCAAGTTCGAACCACCCCATTCATTGTTGTTGTCACCCAGCCGAATGAAGGAGGCAACGACGCCAATGTTGTAATCTTGTAGATTACATTCACATTCACATAGAGACTATATTGAAGCACAACACACATACTCGTGAAAGAAGAAAGAAGAGAGTAATTGAGAAGGTTAGCCAATCCATCGTTTATTCCTTATTCATGAGTATAAATACATATGAGAGATGACTCGTGAAAGAAAAGAGTAATTGAGAAGGTTAACCAATCCATCGTTTATTCCTTATTCATGAGTATAAATACATATGAGAGATGGTTGGAGTGGTATTCACTAATCATTCATTAAGATCCTTTATGTTACATTATTGTACTTATTTACATATTTATCTTTATTACATATATATTCTTATATTTTCTTATGTCTTAAAGTATGATGACTATTACAAGGGCCTAAAAAGCCTCCCAATAGATGACCACACTTTGTAATAGTGAACTATTTTTTACATCTAAAAAAATAAATTAATAAAATTAGTAATGTTGGGAAATTATGAACTCAAGTGTTATAACATGATTTGGAGGCCTTAACATAATCAAAAAGTTTGTTTAAGTGTGTAGAACTAAATTTATAGTAAATTAGTATTTTTAAGTGTGTATAGCTAGATCTATAATAAATTAGTAGCTCAAATTAAAACATTAAAAGTTATAGCAAAAATAAAAGAAATAAACGATAAATAATGAACCTCTCGGTGTGGTCACTAATAACTATGTATAGAATGGAGGAATTCATGATGTGTTCCATTGAGACTAGTTATTCGAATGGTCATGTGAAGGCCTTGGCTCTTCTTGGATATTGCAATGCAAAAATTCCCCCCATAATCCAATGCCCACGTGAGTTCATATTTGTATCATTTTTCTTCACTACGTATGAGTTGATATGGGTTTTGAATGCTAGTGTTGTTTGGTTTTGGAACTGTAAGCGCATAGTGTTTCTTTGCAGAAATTGATGGGGATAGCTAATTAACCTTACAAGCAATCAAACCTACCATAGAGTAATGGATACCGATTAATCCTATTGCTATCGCTCAAGTTATCGGGAATGTAGAGAACGACACCGGTTCCTCCACTGGGGATGGTGGGTAGATAGGTAGTGGCGTTGAGAATCACGAGTGACACAACCTCCTTCTTCAACTATAGCATGTTGGGTGCATAGGAAACTCTATGTGACTCTATGTGACCACGCAGAGAGCCATTACTTCAAAGATTGTTTTATCGAAGGTTCCATCGATTTCATCTTCTGGAACGACGCTTTACGAGGTAACTTACTCACGAATATCATCCCTGAAACTCTAGATGATTTGTTCAATCATAAAACCCTACTATTTAAAAAAATTGATGGTTAATTATTTACACAGGGGTGCAACATGCATGAGATTTCGAATATCTATGGCATAGTTACATCCCAGAAGCTAGACAACTCATCAAACGACATTACATTTGCGTTCATGAGATCTAAGGTAATAAGGTCGAGGGATTTCTACCTAGGGCGAGCCTATGGATTTTCTTCCATGGTGATTTGATGTCATCGTTTTGCCTAGCGAATGACATGACATGGGTTACCCCAATAGAAAAATGTGGGTACGAGTTTTCACCCATTTCATTCCATTGGAATGCACTAATGTGTCTAAGGCCTCAATCATTCATTTTTACTTTATGGGCTATGCAACTATGTTTTACAGTGAATTCATGATCCTCAACTTGAATACTTGATTCATCCAATTAAGACAAATATATGGGGGACAATCAAAATTGCTACTTGGTGTAAAATCTAGTACACTAATATCACAATTTCTCTAGAGAAGTCTTATGAAATATTATGGACCTACACTTGACCAATATAATAGAGTTAAGACTAAGGTGTTTCTTCTATAACTTTCAGTTCCAAAAAAGAAGACAAAAAGGATAATATGTTTACCAGTTACCTATTGCAATAGCAACTAAAGTTTGATTCACAACATTGTGAGCAACTACAAGTACTAACTGGCCATTATGGCTTAGAATTTTTGTCCAACAGTTTTTACATGTGCCCACAATTCTCTTACAGGGTAATGCCCATCAATAGTAAAGTTAGCAAGGTCCTTTTTCCATTGCTTGTATGCCTCACCAAATCTTTATTTTCCCTCGTGCTTTAATAACCCCTGGCGAATAATGCAAGACATAGAGGATTATGTGACCATCGACAATTTAATTCTTTGAAAACAAGGCTTGAGATTGACTTATCATTTGAGATATGCAATTACCATAGAATATATATATATATATATATATATATATATATATATATATATATATATATATATATATATATATATATATATATATATATATATATATATATATATATATTCAACTCAAATTAAAATGAGGGACTATATATATATATATTCAACTCAACCATGGAAATTTTCCTATGTACATTTTAAATTTTATGCAACAAATTAAAATGAGGGACGATTTATTGCCAATAGTCTAAATTTTTGGTAAACTTTCGAAGAATCAGACTCCAAAATATGAGAAGTCCTTCGAATTTATTAAAACGACTGACATTAGTTGAATTATTTTCTTATGCAAGCATTTACCTACTAAAATTTAAACATCCAAATTCCTCTCAAAATTTGGTGATAAATCTTAGCATGCCTCCTCAAATTCTCTTTGAGTTTTTAGTGAAATATTTCTTATGCAGACACTTGCCTGTAAAATATATGTCTTAGCTTAAGATTGCGAACATTTTCCAGCTATATATGCTTCAAATTATAAGTAAATTCTTAAAGGTTTTCACATATGCCAATCGAGTACCAACCTACTTAATGTTTAGGGCAAGGCTTGGGCTTTCTACAAACCTGGTAAGAATAAAGGTCGATCTGTATGAGGTCATATTCAGGAATTATTTCCAATTTTTGAGAGTCCCAAATAATCTCAGGTGTTCACTTGAATCTAGCTAGAAGACTGGAATAGTGTCACAACAACACCAAAAATCTATTAGAGGCATGAAATTCAATGATTGTTTCAATGATCTCGCATGAAAACAGTGGTTGTGTACTCTACCAAGTTGAGAGAGTGTTTTGAGGGTTGATCTAGTCCAATTACTTGCATTAGTAAAAGTTGATCTCCAAAATAAACCACTTTATTGTGTACAATATCTCTAGAATAAACCACTTTGTTGTGTACAATTCTTAATCAAAAGGGAAAATTCTTTGATTGTGACATTTCTTGAGGATAGATGTCAAACATAGAGAGATGTGATTCTGACCTGTGACTTGAAAGATTTACTCTTAACTTTTAAAACAAAGACCTCTATGTTGTTTAGCCCCATCACCCTCTAAGTTGTTTAGCCCCATCACCCTCTTAGGTTTTGCTATGTATGAGGTTTAAGTCGACATGTTTGTGTTGAGGACGCAACTTGCTCATAACTCTTCGATCTTGGATTTCAAAACCAACAATGGCGTTCATTCTAGCCTTGGATTATTGGAAAACCTCTCCATCTCAAGTTCGTACCTTATTAGTCCCTGCCGGAAGGCCAAGGGCAGGGACTATAGCGATGAGTTCATCGCTGACTTTCAATTAGTTGAAGGTTGACTTCGAAATTTTTGTAAAAATGCTAATGTTTAACATAGGAAATTTATATACGTAATTTTTTTAATAAAAATTTAATGGATTTGTCACAATTTCATTGGCTGGGAAGTTTGAAGCCTTATTGCCGGCTTCGCTTCTTCCCAGGCAATTCTTGCTGCTTTGATAAATGATTTCCCTATAGTTTCATAATGTACCAAGCCTGCATAGATAATGCTTTGATAAATGCTTTCGCTATGATTTGACAGCTGACATTCAGCCGATATTCGACAACCATCAACAATATCATCGGATAACTATTGAATATTGTGAATGTATATAAAAAAAACCCACCGCCTCCTCCCGTATTTATTGTGCTGCAGATTCTAGAATCTAATCCAATCCTCATCCAAGCAGGGGGCGTTAAAGGTCCATTAATAGGGCTTTCTTTACCTGTCTTTTCGCACCTTACGAAACAGACGCTTGTTCTGCAGTTGTAATCCCACCGTCTCACTGACTTAATGAGAAATTAAAT
>ML789659.1:254028-273577 GCA_009831015.1 Picea engelmannii
ACTATACTTCCAAGCCTACTAGACATGTCATATGAGACATATCTACAAAAAAAACAAGCTACTATCTACATGCTACGAGACCTTCAAGTTCGTGGTATATTCACAGTGAATGAAGACAACATGCTCTTACATCTCGAATTAGGTGAAGGAAAAAAAAACAACTCACAAAAACTTCAACCACTGGCTTTACTTCTTAAATCACCTATTTCATAAAAGTTGATGTCTCTTGCATGAAGACCAAAGAGCAACATTGTACCATAGTCTTTGCTTCCACCTTCTTGAAGATAGAACACATATGGTTATTACACAATGTATATATTAATATATATGCATATCTTGTAAATTTCTTGCACTTCGCTTATTAAAAAATGAAATCTTTTGTGCAATGCTACCTTGGAATATTTACCATGGAAAAAATTCCTAACTTATGCACAATCATGCATTAAATCACATTTCGCTTCCTTCTCTTTTGATATGTACAATATCAACGATCCAATAAAATCAATCACACAATAAATTAGCCTTCATTAGAATATTTACCATTCAATTGCATCACACCATCTACTCTAGTCTGCAACTATACTTCTTTATAAAATTCACAAAACTGCATTTTCTCATACTACAACATTTGAATGTTATTGTAATCATACTTCAACATTGGAATATATTTGCCTTTTGAACATTCTTCCATTTAACTGCATTAAATTCGGCAGGGACTACGCTGCTTCGCTGCCCTTGTTTTAAGTAATTTCGAAGTAAGAAACCAAACGCTCCAAAATTGGGTGACAGTGATTACACGAATTCCAAAGATTTTAATAATTATTTTATGATATTAAATTAATTTTTTATATATCAAAGCATAAAATAACTTAAAAAACAAATATTTTTTCATAAGTGATGGATTGCATGAATCCCGAAGATTCTTATATTTTAAGATATTGAATTAATCTTTTATATACAGAGCAGACATAGTTTTGAGCACTAGCAAAATCATTTCTAAATGTAGTGAAATGACATATTCCGAAATAACTTAGAAAATGAAAATCTTTTGAAATAAGTAAATGTATTGATATAGAATGATCTAAACATTAAATTTATTAAACATTGCTATACATAAACAGAAATCTAAACACACATTTATAAATGCTTAAAATATTGGATTTAAAATGTTTTAAATCCAATATTTTAAATGTATTGATATAGAAGGATGTAAACATTGAATTTATTAAGTATTGATATACATAAACAAAAATCCAAACACAAATTTATAAATGCTTTAAAAAATGGATTTAAAATGTTTTTTACTGATTTATTTTATTCAAATCAATTTTTATAACTATTATGTTTTTTTTTAGTTTTCATTTTAATTTAATTTATTCATACCATATATGAAAATGAACATTATATTTTTTTCACACTTTTCTATAAGGAAACCTGCTTTATTAATCATACAAATTCATTCAACTCAATCGGTAGTATAGAGAGATATTTTCTTTTTACCGTAGAAAGATGTAATTTTATAAATGGTTGGAAACTGGATTACCGTGAATATCAACAAAACTAGCTAGTTAATCATGACTCTTAGATTTCCATTAAAAAAGTAGCTATGAACTACAACCAACACTGTGAGATGAGAGATTATGAACACAATTACCAACACCATCATAAACTAACTCTGTCAGCCCTTTGCACAACATGGAATTGGGGTTGTAGTTGTTCATTGTTAACCCTGTTAGTAAGTGGACAATATGCTAGCAGCATTTGCTTTTGTGAATCCACCATTCAAGCTTTCAACCGTAGCATGTCCAAGTACTAGTTAGGCTGGTCATTGTGTTCCGCAAGTGTGAACAATGTATTGTGCTAGTATATGGATTGCATCTCATACTGACAAGTGTATGGTTGCATGTGTAAGACACCTCGAGTGGGTTGCATCATCGTGTTTATGTAGGTATTATATTATGTTATCGAGGCTTGATTTGGAGGAAGCTTAACTTAATTTCATATTTCATAAAATCTTAATGTCAATTACTGAAATCCATATTACTTACCATGACCAATAACATAAAGATTTATGATCGTTACTTGTGCGGTAGGGTCTAAGTTGTTATGCAGCCCTTGTTCATAACAAGCATAATACTCTTTGGTAAATCTATTCTCATTTCTATGATATTTTTCTAGAAGTAATCTAAGATTTTTTTAATTATATTTTCCCTACATTTACCTAAAAATAGACTATATTGCAACTAGCATACCCTCGAAGTGGGGGAAAGGAAACACCGAAAAAAAAGCCAAGTAACATATGTTTTATGATCATCATATTTAGTGAGAGAACAAACAATGAAACATATATAATATAGAGAAGTGAATAATGTAATAAACTTTTCCAAGTATATAGCGAAAAAAAAAAAGATGTTTCCTCCAGGAAAGTGATCTGCTTAAGAACCATCTTAGTGATATGTTTGAGAACCATCTTGAGCAGCCCATGTCGACAGGGAATCAATGTTCCAATCTGCTATAGAGGAACAAGGAATCAACATGCTAGTGCATGCTATCTGCTACATAGGAACATATCAGAGAGTAGCACTTTTAGGAATAAATCTAAAGCATTTTTTTTTAATTTTTCCATAAAATATATTTGAAAATCTAAATCATTTTTTAAATCTTTCCAGCCCAATAATCATTCAACATACAATTTCCACCGTGAAAATCACCATTTGTCCTCTGCATGTTCTATACCCACCTTAGCGGTCACAAAAACGACAGTCTATCTATAAGTTACTATCACAATCTTCATTATGAGTCGAGTGATTGACCAAGATGGATTTTATTGCATCTCTAGGGAAATATGCTTTTCAACTAACTCCACTACTTTTGATCTCAATTTTCTTGTTTACTTCCTTCTCTCATGTGATACCTGAGCCTTTGTTTTTCTCTTCTCTTTGCATTCCTATATAGTATATCGACAAAGAAAAGGCTGAACATTGTAGTGTAGAATGTAACCATCACTCTAAAATATAATGATAAAATACACGAATTGAATTGGAAAATTTTTAAGAAATGCGACACATAAAGCATTACCCTAATAGTGTCAGTGATGTTAGCCAACTTGGAAATCCTTCCAAGCGGACAATACTTTGACCTGGTTGAATCCTCAACACTATGTAGAGACAAAGTATGCAAATTATTAAAATGTAAAGGATATATTTGTGAAAAGGAATATGTTAAATCACATTTTCTAAAATGTAATACTTAGTGTTGAATCATTCTAAACTCTAAATCAGACATATAAATCACATATAATCCAATAAGTTAAAGTAACCATAGATACATCCACTATGCATTGGTCACCAGGAAACCAGCGCATGTTCAAATCCTAGCAAGATGAGTTTAACGATGATAATGCGGAAATGGGGTTCATAGCTCCCCATACAGATAAAAAAAGTGTTTATCTTAGGAATCATATATACAAATAATAGGGAAATCCTAGGATAAAATATTAAAGTTCACCATACTTTATTCAGAGTATTTGGAACAACCATTCTGTCCTCCTTATCTTATAGCTAGGAAACCCCTTCAAAAGCCCTTAGCCTAGCACAACAAGTGTCGCTACACCACACTTGGTTTTGTGTGGAATCATTATGGAGAACATGTCAAAATCTTCTATGAATCAAACATATTCCAAACATACTTGAACCTTCAACCATCTAAATTAATTATGGTTGGTTCATGTGTGGAGATTCTTAAAAATGGTAAATAACATACGAAAGTTCAAAATATAGTCGGAAGTTGAAACAGAGAAGCATCGAGCTAACCATTTGTGCAAATGAACTTCATTATTATTATAATATCCAGAATCATTTTCATTCCAACACAAAGTGAATAACCCATAGCCACTAAAAGGCATTTAAGACAATTGTACATACAAAATGTAATTTCTCCAACAATACACTTATTCAGTGCAAAGAAAGACTATGGAAAATGAACATGCATAATGTATTACAAGCATCAATTTCCAACTCAATTGCAATGTTATTTTAAAATATACAACTCACTTCGAAAGTCATAACCACAAGAAAATATGATCATTGTCATAAAGTTGAAAACAAGCTCCAGATATTCAAGCACTAAAAACTTTATATTTTCACATTACTTAGAATTATAGAAAGGCTCAACATCACGATATAAAAGCACATGATGAAACCCAACTTACCATTCCACTCGTCAAGCTCTTATTCCACAAACCCATCGACACATCACACATATGTTAATTGACCCACTTGGTATGCATGACAGATTTATTGGTGGGAATTCCAAGATAATAAAAATAATTGAATAGTTAAAAATTACAATGTGAAATACTAAGATAATAATTGATCCTTCCTCGAGCTTTCCTACAATCGTTTTTAATACATACAAAAATGGTGGCGTTGGCCTAGTGCCCGAGGCTATTAAGGGTTTGAAGATCAATCTATGAAAACACTATTTCCAGACAATAAAATTTAATCTTCATTTCAAGATGTGCGCAATTTTTTTTGTAAAATTGTTTTTGCAGTTATTAGAATGGTCGAATTCGAAAGATTTTTGTGTCTCGGGTTGAAGGCTCGATTCTATTAGAGTAACATGTCTGCCTAGTTGAGTTTTCAACTGTGATATTTTCTATTTAGGGTTTCTAATCCTGTCCCCTCCCAACGTTTTATGTCTTCTGTTGTGTTGGTTGGCATCTCTTGATATGGCGAAGAATGCAATTGTCTCCATTTAAGAATATATTTATGTTTAAAGTGTTTCCCATTGTTAATGACAATGGGCATGGGCCGAATTCACAGTTAACATTAGGTTAACTTGCGATGAGCACCTGTAATACAAGCAAATAACGTCTACACCAATTTTCTCTAGGGGGAGACAAATAGATGCCAAATAAACCAAAATGGTGCACAGATATGCAAAGAAATTCCAGATGACAGATGGATATAAATCAATTACAATGGGCAATACATTACTTGTTGTAGATATTGTTGTTTTTCTTCATATGAGATATAATCGATATATTATTACAATGACGAGTGTTCCTTATATAGGGAACATATGTTGACCATACATGAAAGGATACGTCCCTTGAATAATCAATAAATATTTATTATTATCATTTACTTATTATATATGATATTTAATAATCAATAATTATATTATTAATTATTATTCTAAGAGAATGTCTTCCCGATGTTGTCCAAACATCAACACTCCCTCTCAACGAGGGAGACATCTTACATCATGCCAAGCTTGTCTTTGAAGTATTCAAACTTCACCATAGACTCATGACATTTGTCAGTCAGTCTTGGGAGACATCTCCCTCCCACCTGAACCGAGGAGAAACTCCTTTTGTGGCTCTCCCTCTGAGCCAATTAACTCTCTCTAAGATTAGGCTCACTTTGGGTCCGCATGCATATAACATCTCGAGTCTTTATTATTCCTTTTCAAATCACCATGACTAGGACAAAGACCACACCAAGATCTTTCACCACAAGTACACACCTGTGAGTGACTGTCATCCTAATGTTAACTGACACGTGGAAAAAACACTTCAAGCACCTTGAGTCTATATTATTCCTTATCATGATCAAGGAAGGGCTACGTCTCGGCCCATTTACCACAAGTGCACCTTTATGATAAATGTATCCTGTCTCCCTGGGTCTGCAACCCAATCTAGGATAAGTTTCGCCCGATGTTGAAACATCAACACTCCCTCTTAGCTAGGGAGGTATCTTTCCATAGTAGTACACAACTATTGTCCATAGACACTTAGTCTTTGCTAGTGGTACACAACCACCATAGTAGCAAAAGGTTTGTCACACATGGCACTCCCATGTGGACTTCTAGAGGCTACACCCTCTAGAAACACTAGGGTCAACTCCCATAGTCTATGACGTCAAGGGTCAACTCCCTTGACATGTCCTCATGTGCTCTCCACATGGGACGTTGGGCTATAAGCCAAAATGAACTTATCCCTTCTCGAATAAGTGTCCCACTTATCCATTCTCAAATAAGTGTCCTCACATATCAACTCAACTCAATTCATAGAGAAGTACGATCTGGAGAATGTTTGTCACACATGGCACTCCCATGTGGAATTCTAGAGGCTACACCCTCTAGAAACACTAGGTTCAACTCCCATAATGTGTGACGTCAAGGATCAACTCCCTTGACATGTCCTCATGTGCTCTCCACATGGGACGTTTCTTCATGTGCTCTCCACAAGAAACGTTGGGCTATAAGTCCAAACACACTTATCCCTTCTCGGACAAGTGTCCCACTTATCCCTTCTTGGATAAGTGTCATCACGGATCAACTCAACTCAATCACAGAGGAGTACGATCTGGAGAATGTCTTAGGAAGCTGCAAACATCAACACTCCCTCTCAGCGAGGGAGGCATTCTCTGCCACACCAAGTCTGTCACAGAAGTAGTTGAACTTCGTCCTAGTTTGGTAAGAACATCAACAACCTGTTCATTTGTAGGAAGGTACATCACCAGTACTTCCTTCCTCTGCACCATGTCTCGAATGTAATGGTACTTGATCTCAACATAGTTCGATTTGTCATGAAACACTAGATTCTCTGAGATCTTCACACAACTTTGGTTACCATAATGAATAATGGTGGAATCCAGCAAATGTTCAGATAAATATGCAAGGAGTTTGCGAAGCCACACTACTCCACAGACTGACATACTTAATGCAATGCACTCTTCTTATACTGTGCTCAAAGCCACATAAGTTTGTTTCTTGCTACACCAGGAAACCATGGAAGATCCCAAAGTGAAGTAACACTCGAAGGTTCTCTTTCTATCCACTGCGCTCCATGCCCAATCAAAGTCAATATATTCTTGCCATGTCGTATCAATACTGGAATTATATCTTAGACCATGTCTAACTGTGCCTCGCAGGTATCTCAACACATGCTTCACAACAATCTAGTGTGCCTATTTGGACTAACTCATAAACTGGCTAAGTGCACTCACTGCATAGAAAATATTTGGTCTGGTGTTAACCAGATACATCAATGATCCAATCAACTGTGTGTACAGAGTCGGATCAATTTCTTCAAAATTGGAAAAAGACACACTTAGTTTATTCAGATTCGTCACCATTGGTGTAGCCACAGGCTTCAAGTTCAACATCCCAAACTTCTTCAATATATCAACTGTGCCCTTCCCCTGACTCGGGAAGATCTCATCAGTTCTCTGCTACACCTGATGCAAGAGAATCTCTCCACATCAGCCAGCCAGCCAGCAAGCCACGTCAAGCGCACGCAATAAAGCTGAAGAGAGGCGTCACCCTCATTTTGATTTAAAATTGAATGTAATTAAATGTTTAAGCTATTGAGATGTGAAGTCGTGCCTTTGTGTAGGCATAGGGTAGATAGGCCTTTAATGTTTGTAAGGTTGAGATCTAGATCCAGATGCTGGACTAGACAGCCCATTCAATGTAATTGAATAGGGTAGGTAGATTGGAGGGAAGAGCTCTAAGAGCCCCCTCATGTAAAAGATCAATTGTATCTCATTTTGTGATAGGGAGTAGTAAGTCGAGAGATGAGAGAGAATCTGCGGGTAGAGAGTAGAAAAGAGAAGGAGCCGAGACCTTGTTACAGGCCTTGCTCAGGAACACTTTGTATAAACAGGTGTTTGCCATATTTAATACAAATAGTTGTTTTTCCTGCATGACTATGTGTTTAACGAATGTCTGTGAGTGTTTTTCATATGATATGAATGTACATTGTAGATGTATGTTGTAGGTTTGCATTTGCAGGAGTGTGTTTGATTTCCAGGTTTGAGGTTCTTTGTGGTTTCATGCCAAGAGGGCGTGACAGAGTACTGCGGTCTCTGAATACCAGTGTACGGAAGCACTTCTAAATTCTGTGGGTTCAGACAAAGACGTGTTGCGGCACAAGAACTGGAGTCAACAACTCAGGGGAAGACCTCGGGGTTGTTGAACACCTTGGAGGCAAGGTTGTGGAGAAAGAACACAGTTGCAAACAGAATCTCTGAGGAGGTCTGTGAAGCTCTGCCAGATGGGCATCGAGCTAGTGCAAGGAGTGCATAGGGGAAGAACTTCGTTGTGAGTTCAAGAAGAACCAGAATCACTAAGGATTCTGAAGAGCTATGCCAAGTGGGCATTGAGCAGGTGTAAGGAGTGCACAGAGGACAGAACTGTTGAACGTTCTGGGAGGAGATACTCTGCCAGGTGGGCATTGAGACATTGTGCAGACAGGCACAGAGAAGAGAAGAGAATTCTTTGAGTTCTGGAATTTAGAGGAAGAATCCACTGAAGGATCTTCACAGGGTTGTTGAACACCCTGCAGACTCAGCAAGAAGTTGCTTGAGGCAGAGGATAGCCAAGAGGGCATCCAAGTATTCTCCATCTGTGGGAGAAGAAAGAAGGATAAAATCCCTTAGGGGTTTGAGTGTTGAGAAGCTTAGGAGAGATAGCATTGTGTGTGCGTGAAGACTCTGCGGAGGCGCAGAAGTCAAAGAATCCCTTGGGGATTCAAGGATAAGCTCGGGAGGAGTAGTGCTTTCAGCGCACGGAGCTATAGTTGCAAGGAACGCAGAGGTTGAAGAACTCTTTGGAGAGTTTAGAGTTCTCCAAGCTCAGGAGGAACAGCGTCGTGGAGAACGCAGGCGAGGCTTAAATCCGAGAGCTCGCAGAGAAGGAACCAGACAAAGGTCGAGGCCTTGAGTTTTGGTAAATCCTCCCAAGGTTGGGAAGAAAGTGTCCAAGCTCAGGAGGGAGCACACAGCCGTCAGATCGGCTGGGGAAAAGAGATCTGGACCATTGAAGATTTCACGTCCAGGAAGGAAGCTTAGGAGTGAGCGCATAGGAAGAATGGATCTT
Organism: Picea engelmannii; assembly: GCA_009831015.1. Classification (NCBI taxonomy): domain Eukaryota; kingdom Viridiplantae; phylum Streptophyta; class Pinopsida; order Pinales; family Pinaceae; genus Picea; species Picea engelmannii. The sequence continues at coordinate 262,915 of ML789659.1, forward strand.
GATCCAGAGACCTGACAACCGTCGGATTTGTCGAGAATTGCACGAAGTTTAAGCTTCGTTAACAGGAGGGCGAAAGTCCCGACGAGAGGCGTGGCCATCGGGATATCGACATTCAATATATCGGAGCTCTCGAGGTCGAGGAATTTGGGACATTTCAAGTCTCGAAATCGCAAGATTGGATCAGAGCCGTCCATCTGTTGGGGACACATGGCGGAGATCCAGATTATCGGGGAAAGTCCCAATAGAAAGTCAAATCGGCGCATCGGGGTTCGGCATTTCAAAAATCCCGAGGACAAGACTTCTAGAGCATCAGAAGTCCCGAAATTGCGAGAGGCGATCAAGACCATCCATCTTGAGGGGATGCGTGGCAGTGATCGAAGCTTTTGGGAAAGGTCCCGATAGGAGAGCCATCTATTTGGGAAATCGGGGATCGGGATATTGGGAATCTCGTGGACAAGGGGTTTATGCATTTCGACATTGCGATGTCCGAAACCCTGATAAGAGATAAGGCTATGGTCTTATGACAACTGGTCACATGGACTAGAGCCTAGCCAAGAGGGGCTAAGGCAGGAAAAATTGTTTCGGCATTTCGGAGATTTGGTGATCGGGAGATTGCGGCGATATAGGTTCGTGACATTGAGTATCGCGAAACCCCGAAACCTGAAATTAAGTCGGGGGAGTTCATGGTTGAATGTAGAAGACCGTGAGGCAAAAGAAAAGGACCTGTGGATCGGGTTTTTAGCATAGATTCCGGCAGGGAATCGGAAGAGCCGCTCCGGCTCAGAAGTTAGAATTCGAATGATCCTTAAGACCGGGAGGTCAGCGTAGAGGCCTTTGCCGAGGCAGAGGGTGGTGGTCTGCGTCAAAGTGGTATCAGAGCCTGATTCTTCTCTGTATATTTCAAGCGAGGGAGGCATAAGAGGTAAAGAGCACTCTGATACACATCAAGTGGTATCAGAGCTTGATTATGTTTGTATATTGCAGACAAAGGAGGCAAAGAAAGAAGACAGAGTGATGGAGACTCTATGATGATTGTTTGCAGGTAGGCAGCAATCAAGAAAACAGTCAGCAGAACTGTAGGAGGAAGCTGGAAACACTCGAGGTACAGAGTGACAACAACAGGTTTGCTAGGAGAGCAGACAGAGACAACAACATGGCTACTGAAGGCCATAGATATGTTGGACGGAAAAATTTAGATATGTGGATCCAAGAAGATATAGATGAAGAGCTCGCTAATATAAAGAAAGAAATAGAAAAGCTTGCATTGTGGATACAGCAAAAATCCAAGCCAAGATGGGTATATGAATGGCCCATGAAGAAGCCGAAGATAAATTGGCCAGTCAAGGGGTTAATGGCTAGAAGACAGCATAGGCTGTTAAAAAGGTGGCTGAGGCATACTGAAAACCTCGACGGACCTAAGGAAATGGTTCAGATATGTGAACCAGAGATTGGGAAAATTCTTGGTGAAGAGAATAAAATGGGATTAGTTGAGGATCTCAAGAATTGCCAGGAGGGCAGAGAAGAAATTCCAGTTTACCAGGTGGGCAACGAGTTGAGATCACTGTGGGATCTCAGAGACTGTCATGAGGACAGCCAGGGAATTTCACATTGCGAGCTGGGCAATGAAATGAGGTCACTGTGGGATCTCGAAGACTGCCAGGAGGGCAGTGGAAGCATCTCAAATTGCCAGGTGGGCAGAGATGAGCATTCAATACTATCTTAGGGTCTCATGAACGCAGAAGTGAGTGGGAATCAGCCAGAAGAGTTGATAGAGCATATGAGACTATCTCAAAGTCTCATGAACTCAGAGGTGAGTTTGGATCAACAGATGTAGCTGACAGAAGAAGAAGATATGAGGAATCTTCTGATGATTGGAGGAATTGGAATATTCCTACCACTTAGCCCAGAGGAGGCAGAAGTCTGTGTTGCAGATGAAGCAGCAACAACAGCAGAACAGTTAGTTGAGACTGTCAGGGAAAACAGATTGGAGCAGATATTTGAAGCTGCCCAAGCAAAAGAGGAGAATGGGCATTCTGAGGAATGGCTCAACATATTCAGCCAGGAAGCTAAGGAAGTTGTACCACTGAAGCTGACAGTAGAAGAAGCAGAAGAGGATGATGAGCATTCTGAGGAATGGCTCAATATTTTCAGCAAGGAGACTGAAAAGACTGCAACTAGGGAGTTTGCAGAAGAAGAAGCAGATAGCATTAGTTTGGCTAATCTGTATGAACATATTGAAGCCCTAGAGAGAAGGGTGAAGGTGCAGAGCATGCACATCCAACAGGTGAGGTTGGATGTTGATGATGAAGAAGGCATGGGAGATCATGAGAATCTGCCCATGTGCCAAAAAAATTTGCAGCTGAGGAAACTGCATGAACAGAGCTAGCCACTGGAGCAGCTGGACCGAGTGATAGAAGACATCAGAAGGTTGATGATTCGGTCAGCAGAAACTATCAGCAAGGAGAGGATGAGCAGAGGGAAGGAAGCAGCAGCAGCAGCAGGGAGATGGAGTGGATGAACAACTCCAGAGGATGATTTGGGATCCAGGAGGATTTCAACGGCTGAGATGGGAAGCTCATGAATTTTGCAGATGAGGAGTATGATGCAGGAGCATCTCTCCACGTCATCCAGCCAGCCAACAAGCCACGTCAAGTGCACTCATTAAAGCTGAAGAGAAGCGTCACCCTCATTTTGATTTAAAATTGAATGTAATTAAATGTTTAAGTTGTTGAGTTGTGAAGTCGTGCCTTTGTGCAGGCATAGGGTAGATAGGCCTTTAATGTTTGTAAGGCTGAGATCTAGATCCAGATACTGGACTAGACAACCCATTCAATGTAATTGAATAGGGTAGGTAGATTGGAGGGAAGAGCTCTAAGAGCCCCCTCATGTAAAAGATCAATTGTATCTCATTTTGTGATAGGGAGTAGTAAGTCGAGAGATGAAAGAGAATCTGTGGGTAGAGAGCAGAAGAGAGAAGGAGCCGAGACCTTGTTACAGGCCATGCTCAGGAACACTTTGTATAAACATGTGTTTTCCATATTTAATACAAATAGCAATTTTTCCTGCATGACTATGTGTTTAACGGATGTATGTGAGTGTTCTTCATATGATATGAATGTGTGTTGTAGATGTATGTTGTAGGTTTGCATTTGCAGGAGTGTGTTTGATTTCCAGGTTTGAGGTTCTTTGTGGTTTCATGCCAAGAGGGTGTGACAGAGTACTACGGTCTCTAAATACCAGTGCACAGAAGCACTTCTGAATTCTGCGGGTTCAGACAAAGACGTGCTGTGGCACAAGAACTGGAGTCAACAACTCAGGGGAAGACCTCAGGGTTGCTGAACACCTTGGAGGCAAGGCTGTGGAGAAAGAACACAGTTGCAGACAGAAGATTTGAGGACGTCTGTGAAGCTCTGCCAGATGGACATTGAGCCAGTGCAGGGAGTGCACAGGGGAAGAAATCCGTTGTGAGTTCAAGAAGAACCAGAATCATTGAGGATTCTGAAGAGATCTGCCAAGTGGGCATTGAGAAGGTGCAAGGAGTGCACAGAGGACAGAACTACTGAATGTTCTGGGAGGAGATACTCTGTCAGGTGGGCATTGAGACATTGTGCAGACAGGCACAGAGAAGAGAAGAGAATTCTTTGAGTTCTGGAATTTAGAGGAAGAATCCACTGAAGGATCTTCACGGGGTTGTTGAACACCCTACAGACTCAACAAGAAGTTGCTTGAGGCAGAGGATAGCCAGGAGGGCATCCAAGTATTCTCCATCTGTGGGAGAAGAAAGAAGGATAAAATCCCTTAGGGGTCTGAGTGTTGAGAAGCTTAGGAGAGATAGCACTTTGTGTGCGTGAAGACTCTGCAAAGGCGTAGAAGTCAAAGAATCCCTTGGGGATTCAAGGATAAGCTCAGGAGGAGTAGTGCTTTCAGCGCACGGAGCTATAGTTGCAAGGAACGCAGAGGTCGAAGAACTCTTTGGAGAGTTCAGAGTTCTCCAAGCTTAGGACGAACAACGTCATGGAGAATGCAAGCGAGGCTTAAAGCTGAGAGCTCGCAGAGAAGGAACCAGATAAAGGTTGAGGCCTTGAGTTTTGGTAAATCCTCCCAAGGTTGGGAAGAAAGTGTCCAAGCTCAGGAGGGAGCACAGCAGCCGTCGGATCGGCTGGAGAAAAGAGATCTGGACCATTGAAGATTTCACATCCAGGAAGGAAGCTCATGAGTGAGCGCATAGGAAGAATGGATCTTGACCGTTGGATCTTGATCCAGAGACCCGACAGATGTCAGATTTGTTGAGAGTTGCACGAAGTTTAAGCTTCGTGAATAGGAGGGAGAAAGTCCCGAAGAGAAGCGTGGCCATCGGTATATCGGCATTCGAGATATCAGAGCTCTCGATATCGAGGAAGTCGGGACATTTCAAGTCTCGAAATCACGAGATTGGATCAGAGCCATCCATCTGTTGGGGACACGTGGCGGAGATCCATATTATCGGGGAAAGTCCCGATAGAAAGTCAAATCGGCGCATCGGGGTTCAACGTTTCGCGAATCCTGAGGAAAAGACTTCCGGAGCATTAGAAGTCCCGAAATCGCGAGAGGCGATCAGTACCGTCCATCTTGAGGGGACGCATGGCAGCGATCGAAGCTTTCGAGAAAGGTCCCGATAGGAGAGCCATCTATTCGGGAAATCGGGGATCGGGATATCGGGAATCCCATGGACAAGAGGTTTATGCATTTCAGCATTGCGATGTCCGAAACTCCGATAGGAGATAAGGCTGTGGTCTTATGACAACTGGTCACATGGACTAGAGCCTAGCCAGGAGGGGCTAAGGCGGGAAAAACCGTTTCGGCATTTCGGAGATTCGGTGATCGGGAGATCGCGGGGATAGAGGTTCGTGACATTGAGGATCGTGAAACCCCGAAACCTGAAATTAAGTCGGGGGAGTTCACGATTGAATGTAGAAGACCGTGAGGCAAAAGAAAAGGACCTGTGGATAGGGTTTTTAGCAGAGATTTCGGTAGGGAATTGGAAGAGCCGCTCCAGCTCAGAAGTTAGAATTCGAACGATCCTTAAGACCGGGAGGTCAGCGCAGAGGCCTTTTCCGAGACAGAGGGTGGCGGTCTGCGTCAACACCTCTAGTCCCAAGAAGTATTGCATCATACCAAGGTCATTCGTCTCAAACTTAGAATCCAACGCATACTTTCATTCAACAATAAGGCTCTCTGTACTAGTGAGTAATAAATAATCTACGTAGAGGGCCAAAATCAGGGACTCGCCATTAACAGTCTTGTAGTACAAGCTACGATCGACAACACTTTTTCTAAAGACCAAAAATCATCAGGTGTCCTTCAATCCTTGCATACCAAGCTTGAGGTGGTTTCTTGAGTCCATACAAGGCCATCTTCAACCTGCACACATGAGACTCCTTCTCATGTATCACGAAACCATCTGGTTGCTCAATGTATACTTCTTCCTCAATCTCCCCATTGAGAAAGGTTGTCTTTACATCCATCTGATGTACTCTCTAACCGATGGATGTTGTAGGGGAAATAATCATTCGGATAAAAGTGTATCGAGTAACAGGAGCAAATGTCTCCTCGTAATCTATTCCCTCCACCTGAGAGAATCCTCTAGCAACAAATCTTGTTTTGTGCCTCTCGATGCTCCCGTCAACCATGTGTTTGATCTTGTAGATCCATTTGGAAGTCACTAGAGACTTCCCCTCGGGTCTCAGAACAATATCCCACACATCATTCTTCATGATGGATTGATACTCCTCCATTGTGGCATCTCTCCATACTAGTTGACTAGATGCATCCTCATAACAAGAAGGCTTAGAATGAATGATGTGGCTCATAGTTGTAGCATAACACAAATATCTCTGAGGTCTCTTGCTCTCTCGGAAGGTACCATGAGGACCTGCATGTCCTTTTTCCTCCTACAGAGTCTGGTGATCCCGTGCAAGTATTTTCTGTTAGCGACATTATTTGTCTTGGGCTCAAAAATACCCAGGTCTGCAGGTTACACGGGAAGCGCCCCAGCGCAACACGGGAGAATCTCTTTTCCGATCACAAGTCAAGCGAGCAGGTGAAGTTTTGATGTCAGCAGCCGAGATCCACCTACAAAACTGATCGACATGCATCGGGATTTCGGGGCTGCCAAGTTGCTCGAGATTTAGCACGAAGGATAGCACCAATAGTTCAAGGCAAATCTGGGTCGTCCGATCTAGTTGAGACAGGTGGCAGTCAGTCGACGTATCAGGAATCGGTGTTTCGGGAGATGAGGAGCCTCCCATTCTTTACAGCTGAAATCGTCGATCGACGAAACGCCGAAAGCACCTTTGGAGCCAAGCCCACGATCCCAGCACCAGGTCACATCAAGCGAGCCTGTAAATGGGAGCAGCCCCCCTTTTATAATAGCGAATACTATCTGGGCCATTCATCTGAAGGGTGCATGGCACACATCCGTGTCACGTTAGCATTTGGAAGTTCAAGGGGTAAGCGCACCTCGTCTTTGCACCTCCCGAAACCTCGAACCCTGAAACGCCGAAAGCACTCTGGAAGATAGACGTAGGGTCACGACCCGTGGTCACTTGAGAAAGTAAAAGGGACTGTACAAAGGGGAGGCCAAAAGCGCTGAGTTGAGTTTCAGAAGGGGGCATTGTGTTCTCCAGATTCCGGTTCGACGTAATCTAGATCCCGATACCTGCTAGGAATGAATGAAGAAGAAAGAGGGTGGTTGAAACCTCCCCTCACTCATTAATTGCAAAGTATGGGTGTCTCGGTCGAAAGCATGCCCGAGATGGTCTTTTGTACTAGTTCTTTGCATGGAAGCCACGTTGAGTCCTCGACTCACCAAGAAATCATGTGCACGCTAATTCAGCATTTAAGGGCTCAGCTACCCCCTGGCGCGAGCCATGCAGAATTAAGGTGGCGTATGATAGAGGAGTGTAGGCCAGATTTGATTGAAGAGACTCCTCATCCCGAAAGTCCAGTAGGCCTCTATTGGGCAAATGTTTAGGAGTATATGTACTTAGTTTTGATATTTTTCAAGCTATCGATGGTAGAGTGAAGCTCCCGATTGTAATGTTTTAACAGAGACTCTAGTTCTTTGGTTATGCATCTGTATGTAAGATTTCTTGTTTAATGAAAGACAGTTTCCTTATTCCATCTAGTTTTCATCTCATACTGAGGGAGTTCATGATTGACTGATTCACATGAATTATTGCAGTTGTGTTATGATAAAGGATTTATTGTGGCACTGTTGTATTCTCTGGTTTTCTGCATTTGAATGTAAGAATATCTCGCATTTAAATGCATTCTCCTACAATATGCTAGAAACCTGATGTTGACAACAGATCTTTGCATCTCTCTGATACAAGTCTTCCCCCTACTCACCCTTACTACAACTCACTGTCTGGAGTATGTCTAAGACCTCACTTGCCCATGCATGCTTGACCTAGTTTCGGAGTTGAAACAATATCGTCCGAGTTTACTTCCATTCGATCACCCCTTTCATACACAAATCGTGACATAAACTGATGGGCGTCGGGCTCTGCTCCTACTGCAATCTAGGAGTGACTTCCGTCGCCAAGATTTCTAGCGCCGTTGCCGGGGACGAAGTTGAAAATCTTCCCTGGGATTGAACGACATTGAGCTTCTGATTCTGAAGGTGCATCAGGCATCAGAGCCCTTGAAGATTGTTACTGTGCACCTGGCAAATCCATTGTGACGACTCCACTGTGGCGAACCTGTCGTGGCAATTGTGGCTTTCAGAGGCAGACACACGCGGTCCCATCCACAACTGCCTCTCGCTACACTTGAGACTGATCGAGAGGTGGTCCTTGGAAAAGGAAAGGCCTCTGAAGGAGAAGCTATCGCCGCTGAACCAGGTAATCTGCCATCTCCTTCTGTAAGAACTCCATTTTCTCCTCCTCAGTTTCCTAGCAGACTGCTTTCTGAAGTTTCCCGTTTCCTGAATTTCGGGAGTGTTCCTGTTGAGGTTTCCCCCCCTGGTCTGGGATTAGAGGGAGAAAACCTTGTCACTCCCATTTCTCCTGAAGCTGCACCTTGGCGTAGACCCAGGACCACAGAAGATTTCCCCACTCATGGCTTTACCGCTCCTCCTCTTGTTACTTTTGTCGCTTCTGCGCGAAGGGAAACATCAACCGACTTAAGCTCGCTAGCCTTCTCCCTAAATCCCCTATTGTTTCCCACTCCCCTTAGAAGCTCATCCCCAGTATCCCCTTTTCGAGCTCCTTCTCCTCCAAGTTCTCCTCCACACAATATCCCTATGGCAGGAGCAAATCCCCCTATGAACAGAATGGAAGCCATTATAGCTGCTAGGTATGCTCCCCTCATGCTACCGCAGCCTCTCAACACCCTCCCAGCAGATGGTTACCTCAAGCAGCTGCCCAAGTTTACAGGTGAGGGGGACATAACTGCAAAAGAACACCTAGAAGCCTTTTACCGTTTCACTGATGATAATGTCATCATGCATGCAGATGTATGGATGATGATTTTTGTCCATAGCCTTCAAGGCGAGGCTAGAAAATGGTTCAAGGCCCTGCCTCCTGGATTTATTGATGGGATAGAAGATTTAGATAATGCCTTTTTGAGACAGTGGGGAGATAAAAAAGACTTCATTTATTACATGACAGAGTTTGGGTCTTTGAAGAGAAAGGAAGGAGAGTCTGCCTCTGACTTCTCCAAGAGATTTAATAAAATGTACAACAAAATCCCTGCTGAGATAAAACCCTCCGAAGCTTCTGCAAAGATCACTTATGCTAGCACCTTTGATCCCGATTTCTGCCTCCTGTTGAGAGAAAGAAGAGCCACTACTCTGGCCCATATGCAAGATGCAGCCGTGGAGGTAGAATCTAATATATTGGTTGTTGACCGACTCAGGAACATTGTTGGTAGAAACATATCCAGGCAGAGGCCTGAAGCTTCCTCATCCAGCTCCTCTCCCCTGCCCCTTCAGATAGATGAGACAGCTAGAATACTAAAGTCACTTTTTGCTAGAATGGAAAGGTGGGAGTTAGAAGGGAAGTCCATGTACATAAATCCCCAGAATGCTGATGGTAGAGGTTTCAGGAGACCTGATAACAATGGACCACAGGCCTTCCCAACGGAACAAAGGGAAAAAGACAGAAAAGATCAAAGGATTCAAACCCCTATCCAAAATAACATGGTTACTCATGAGGGAGGGGAGGAGATAGACGAGTTCGACCCCGAAATTCATTGTGTTGAAGAAGCTCCTCCTTTTCTCCATTTGACTCAGTCTGCATATGAAAAATCCCTGATGAACATCCAAATCCATGAGTCAGGTAAGGGAGAAATGGTCGGTCACACCTCTAATAGGTACAATCTCAGGTCAAGAAAGAAAGAAGGAGACTTTGACAGCCAAGACCATCCCCTCATAGCAGAGAGGCCTACTAAATCCGCAGCAGCCACTACTAAAGAAAAGAAAACTCAGAGTGCTTCGCCAGCAGCCAAGGAGCCTGTCACTGAGGTAAGGGAATCTCCTAAGCCTATCCCCTCCTTCAATTTTGAGCATGAGATTCAGAAGATTAGAATTCCTGTACCCCTATCTGAACTCGTTAAAAATGAAGATTTCGAAAGGTCCCTCTCCAAGTTGCTACAATCTGAGTCCCCCCAACCTCCCTCTGACTCAGTGAACCTTCAAGATGAAAAGACAACAGTTGTCCTAAGGCCCATGGTAGAAGATAGAGATGATTCATCCCCTCCCTTCTACACATCCCCGAATATACATGATAAAGTGCTGCATAATTGCCTCATGGATTCAGGGGCTTCCCATAACCTTATGCCCAAAATAGTAATGGAAGAATTGGGACTGGAGGTGACAAAAACTTATCATGATTTGTACTCTTTTGATTCAAGAAGAGTGCAGTGTCTAGGAGTCATCAAAGACCTGGTGGTTTCTTTGTTTCAGCTGCCCATGAAGAGTGTGGTCATGGATATTGTGGTAGCTGACGTTCCCCCCAAATTTGGCATGATGTTGTCTAGATCTTGGATTAAAAAGATTGGGGGAACATTACAGATGGATCTCACGTATGCCACCATTCTAGTCTTCAGAGGGGAACAAAGGCGGTTATATAGAGAAGCTCAGTTGGCCTACATTGTTAGTGATGAAACAAATCCCACCAATCACCCCATCTTTGCACTTGACACCGACTTGGGGTCTAGCTTATTGCAGCTCACTGATGCTCCTGAAGACCCTTTCCAAGTCAGAAAGCAGCCCAGTCTTGATTATCCAATTCCCCCTCCAACCCCCTCCATGTGGAAGATGTTTTTCGATGGAGCTTCTTCTAGCGAAGGCGCTGGCGCTGGGGTGGTTTTCATATCACCTTGTCAAGAGGCCATATCCCTGTCATACAAGCTGGAATTCGAAACCACCAAAAATGTGGCGGAGTATGAAGCTCTTGTTCTGGGTATGAGGCCCGCAAAGGAAATGGGAATTAAAGAAATAACAATATTTGGAGATGCTGAGTTGATTGTCCAGCAAGTCAGAAATGCTTATCGTGCTAATAATCCTCGGCTCAGGAATTACAGAAATGAGGTATGGGACCTGATTGACAATTTCTTCTTGGCCTTTAACATTTCTTTCATTCCGAGGGGGGAGAATACTTCAGCCGATTCTTTAGTTGTC
>ML789659.1:274962-305221 GCA_009831015.1 Picea engelmannii
GGTCTTGTTGCAGAAAAATAAGGAAGGGCAAGAACAACCCATTGCCTTCTTCAGCAAGGCATTAAGAGATGCAGAGATCAGGTATGAAATCATGGAAAAACAGGCCTATGCCTTAGTGAAAGCTCTCAAAGATTTCAGAGTCTATCTCTTGCACTCAAAAGTAACTGCATACGTTCCTTCAGCTTTTGTGAAGGACATCCTTGTGCAACTCGATATAGATGGGAGAAGAGGCAGATGGATCGCTAGAATGCTGGAATTTGACTTGGAAATAAAGCCCACCAAGTTGGTTAATGGGCAAGGTTTAGCCAAGCTACTGGCCGAATCCAATTACGAAGCCTTGGGCGTTAGTTTCATCAATACCTGCTCAGGAATTCAGCAAGCTGAGTTTCCCAGTCAACGCTCTCAGGAAGGCGTATTGCTGGCAGAGTGTGCCTGGTATCGTGACATTTTGTACTTTATGCAGGAGTTGAATCCCTCAGATGGAATGTGTAAAAGTAAGGCAAGAGCTTTGAAGCTCAAGGCAGTCAGATATTGCCTCATTGGGCAAGTTTTATACTGGAGAGACCCTCTAGGAGTGCTGCTGAGATTTCTGAACCCACCAGAAGCCCAGAAAGTTATGTTTGATTTCCACAGAGGCCTTTGTGGGGGGCATCATTTTTGGAAGACCACAACTCACAAAATCCTCAGGGCTGGGTATTACTGGCCCACTTTATTCGTTGATGTCAGCAGAGAAATTAGGGCCTGCATCAAATGCCAAAAGTTCTCAGGGAAACAACATCTTGGGACACTACCACTGAAGCCTGTGATAGCTTCAGCACCTTTTCAACAGTGGGGGCTAGACTTTATCGGGGAAATTTATCCTCCCTCAAGTGGTCAGCACAGATGGATCCTGACTGCAACAGATTATTTCACCAAGTGGATAGAAGCTGCCCCCACCAGAAGTACATCCCACAAAGTAATTATCAGCTTCCTGGAGGACATCATAGCCAGATTTGGTTGTCCCAGCAGGATCATCACTGATAATGCTACTTCTTTCAAATCTGAGCCTCTCATTAAGTTCTGTGAGTAGTTCCATATCTCGTTAATTCACTCCACCCCCTACTATCCCCAGGGCAATGGTTTAGCAGGGTCCTCCAACAAGGGCCTGATAAGGATCATCAAAAGACTATTGGAGGACAACAAAAGGGCCTGGGATTCGAAGTTGAAATTCGCTTTATGGGTTGATAGAGTGACAACGAAGAAATCCCTGGGCACCTCACCTTTTCAGCTAGTTTACAGAGCAGAGGCAGTTTTTCCCACTTAGCTCACCTTACCTGTGGCAAAGTTCTTTCAAGATTATGAAGGAGAGCTGGATCATATGATCAGAAGGATTCATCAGATAGTAGAAGTACAACAAATCAGGGAACAAGTGAGGGACACAACTCATAGCCATCAGTAAAGGGTCAAACAGGCTTTTGACAGGAAGGTCAGGAAGAAGGAGTTTGAGATCAGGGATTTGGTACTTAAGTGGGATGCACCCAGACAGGATAAGGGCAAACATAGAAATTTTGACGCCCTCTAGATCGACCCCTTCAAAATCTCTGAGGTCTTCTTAAACAACATGTACCAGTTGCACGATTTGGAGGGTGAAGAGGTTTTCAACAGCCCAGTAAATGGGCATTTTTTGAAGAAATGTTTTGTTTGAGCCTTAGACGGCTCCTTTGTTTGTAAATATTGTCCTTTAGTTCTTTGTTCATTTTCTGTTTGTATATTTTCTGCTTAGTAAATGACTCCATAGCCCAATAGTAAGGCACTAAAACTGTAGAATGAGTTCTTAGAGCATCACAGGGATGACTCTATCCCCCATGGAGCCTAATGTTAGCGACATTATTTGTCTTGGGCTCAAAAATACCCAGGTCTGCAGGTTACATGGGAAGCGCCCCAGCGCAACGCGGGATAATCTCTTTTCCGATCACAAGTCAAGCGAGTGGGCGAAGTTTTGATGTCAACAATCGAGATCCACCTACAAAATTGATCGACGTGCATCGAGATTTCGGGGCTGCCAAGTTTCCCTAGATTTAGCACGAAGGATAGCGCCAATAGTTCAAGGCAAATCTGGGTCGTCCGATCCAGTTGAGACAGGTGGCAGTCAGTCGACGTATCGGGGATCGGTGTTTTAGAAGACGAGGAGCCTCCCATTCTTTACAGCTGAAATCCCCGATCAGCGAAAAGCCGAAAGCACCTTTGGAGCCAAGCCCACGATCCCAGCACCAGGTCACATCAAGCGAGCCTGTAAATGGGGGCAGCCCCCCTTTTATAATAGCGAATACTATCTGGGTTGTTCATCTGAAAGGTGCGTGGCACACATCCGTGTCACGTCAGCATTCGTAAGTTCAAGGGGTAAGCGCACCTCGTCTTTGCACCTCCCGAAACCTCGAACCCCGAAACGCCGAAAGCACTCTGGAAGATAGACGTAGGGTCATGGCACGTGGTCACTTGAGAAAGTAAAAGGGATTGTACAAAGGGGAGGCCAAAAGCGCTGAGTTGAGTTTCAGAAGGGGGCATTGTGTTCTCCAGATGTCGGTTCGACGTAATCTAGATGCCGATACATGCTAGGAATGAATGAAGAAGAAAGAGGGTGGTTGAAACCTCCCCTCACTCATTAATTGCAAAGTACGGGTGTCCCGACCGAAAGCCTGCCCGAGATGGTCTTTTGTACTGGTTCTTTTCATGGAAGCCACGCCGAGTCCTCGACTCGCCAGGAAAGCCTGTGCACGCTAATTCAGCATTTAAGGGCTCAACTACCCCCTGGCGCGAGCCATGCAAAATTAAGGTGGCGTATGACAGAGGAGTGTAGGCCAGATTTGATTGAAGAGACTCCTCGTCCCGAAAGTCCAGTAGGCCTCTGTTGGGAAAATGTTTAGGAGTATATGTACTTAGTTTTGATATTTTTCAAGCTATCGATGGTAGAGCGAAGCTCCCGATTGTAATGTTTTAACAGACACTCTAGTTCTCTGGTTATGCATCTGTATGTAAGATTTCTTGTTTAATGAAAGATAGTTTCCTTATTCCATCTAGTTTTCATCTCATACTGAGGGAGTTCATGATTAACTGATTCACATGAATTATTGCAGTTGTGTTATGATAAAGGATTTATTGTGGCACTATTGTATTCTCTAGTTTTCTGCGTTTGAATGTAAGAAGATATCGTGTTTAAATGCATTCTCCTACAGTCTGCTAGAAACCTGATGTTGACAACAGATCTTTGCATCTTTCAGATACAAGCCTTCCCCCTACTCACCCTTACTACAACTCACTGTCTGGAGTATGTCCAAGACCTCACTTGCCCATGCATGCCTCGCCTAGTTTCGGAGTTGAAACAATATCGTCCGAGTTTACTTCCATTCGATCACCCCTTTCATACACAAATAATGACATAAACTAATGGGCATCGGGCTCTGCTCCTGCTGCAATCCAGGAGTGACTTCCGTCGCCAACATCTTTCGACCTACTACAATATCTCTTGAAACATTAACTGGAGCTACAGGATCAATTGACTCAATTGTCTCCCTCTGAAGGGGAATGTCATATTGGACCTTATTTGACATATAAAGGTTTCCTCATGAAACCAATGCATTGGTTCATTCATCTGACCATCAGAGGCACGTCGGGATGAATTCTACACCATCTTGCTTGTCTGTGTGCTGAAGCCTGGCTGCTTCATTTGCACCATGTCTTAGATGAAATCCTGGAAGAAGACTTTGAAGCCTCACTGCTTCGATGATCTGGATTTTATGAGTAGAAAAAAATGAATAAAAATTATTAAAAATGCTTAACATAGAATAACAGAGATATAGTAAAACAGGTTTTCTATTCAATAGGGAAATAAGTTGAAACTGTAAAATGCAGCAGAAAACAAGCTTGCTGGAATGGTGGCGGCTTATCTCTGAGAAGATATGTGACGGTTGCGCTCATTCACAAGAAGATGATTACAATGAGGCTATGAAGGCATTTTTTTACAATAAACAAGAATGTCAAAAACCCTAGACATCCAAAAATGTAACCCTAGGAGATGAAGCACCAAAAGTCATGTGGGCCCCATTTGGATAAGTTAGTACATCAACTTTCAAGGGTCGTAACTTTTGCATACGATCTTCGTTTTAGGCGCACGATAGCCCGTTGGAAAGGTATCATTGAGGAGATTTATTTTTGGGTCTCAATCAAAGACATTGGCTATCATTGAGAAGATTGATCCCGAAAAACCTTCATTTAGGCCCTCAAAATGGCCCCGAAAGTTAAAAACTGTTAAAAATAGTAAATTGCCAAAATTGTCAGAAAATTGTTTTGAGCGAGTTGGAAAAGGTGGGTGGCCATCGATATCCACCTGGATAAATCCTCCCTCCTTAGGAAGCAATGGTCTCCATTGTGTTGATTTCCCCCATCAGATGCGGAAATTTCTGTTGAATTTGGCCCCGGGTGAGCCACTTGCCTTGGTGCAAGAGTTACCCTGCTTTGACGACTCGATAAAGCTAGATCCTTTGTTGTCAAGTGCCCTTGATCTGTGTGTCCACAATCTGATCACTGGATGCCTATTGCATGCAGTCGGGGTTGAGCTATGTTGGTTTCAACTTCTCTGTTATCTCTGAGGTGTCCAATAATGGTGGGAAATATGGCCGAAGGAAAGCCACGTTGAAGATTGGGTGCAGGACAAGGAAAGGGGGAATGTTGAGCTTAAAAGCACTGTCACCCACAACCTTGGTGATGGTGTACGACCCATAACGAAGTGGGAGAAGCTTCCCATGGGGCCCTGTAAGGAATTCTTTCTGTAAGTGCAACCAAACTTTGTCTCCCACCTGAAACTTATGTGGCACCCGATGTTGATCATGGCACTCCTTGTACTTGGCATTAAACTTCTGTAGAATATCCTGAACATGTTGGTGGATGTTTTGGATCCGTTCAATGAACCGGGTGGCTTTGTTAGCTTCTGGTGGAGCAGGGGACAAGTCGGTCGAGGTGGTCACCAGGGGTAGTGCAACATCCATGGGGCCCAATGGTTGGAATCCCAACCCCACCTGAAAGGGGTTGTGGCTAGTTGAGCTATGCAGGGCTTGGTTATAGTTATGTTAGACATAGGGAAGACTCTCATCCCATGTGTGGCGGTGTTTTGAATTGTACATGCATAGGATATGTACGATCATTCGATTGACGACCTTAGTTTGGCCATCTATCTGGGGGTGAAAGGTAGTGGATTTGGTGAGCTTGGTATCCAGCAGTGACCAGAGGCTCGACCAGAGTGTGTTGGGGAACCAACTGTCACGGTATAAGATAATGTTTTGTGGGATCCCAAAATGTACCCATACTCGTTCAAAGAAAAGCTTGGCAGTGGATTCTGTTGTGATGTTCTTCTTGTAGGCAGATAGAATCGCCATCTTGGAAAAGTGATCAACAACCACAAAAACACACTCATTTCTCCTCTTGGTGGACGGGAGGCCTAACATGTAGTTCATTGAGATGGATTCCCATGGCCTGTCAGGAGTAGGTAGAGGGGTGTACATGCCCTGTTTCTCAGTGGTCAGTTTGGAAATAGCACAGATGATGCAGGACCTAATATACTTGTCGACATCCTATCGAAGTTTAGGCCAGTAAAAATGTTTTTGCAACACTGCCACTGTCTTTTCGATGCCAAATTGTCCTACCACCCGACTGTAGTGAGCTTCCCAAATCAATTTCGCACACTCGCTTGATGGAATGCAGAGATGTCCCAGAAGACACAAAAACCCATCTTGAAGATGGAAATTAGTGACCATTGAGTTGGCGCCTAACATTTGGTAGGTGGTGGAGAAGTCAGGGTTTGTCTTGTAGAGTTGGGGCCATCCGGAGGTCTGGTGGCCACAAGAGTCTACCACAGTGGTGAGTGTCGCGACTGGAGGTTGGCTAAGGAAATCAACAACTCAGTTGGTACTGCTTGTTTTATACTTGATGTTGAGGTGGAACTGTTGTAAGTATGTGGACCACTTATGATGGCGGTTATTATGCAATTTTCCTTGGGTTTGCATGAACTGTAGTGGCTTGTGATCAGTGTGGATGATTGTCTCGTTCCCAAGAATGTAATGTCTCCACTAGCAGAAGGCTTGCACAATGGAGTACATTTCTTTATCGTAAGTAGGGTACTTACGGACAACATCTAATAGTGTGTCACTATGATATACCACGGGGTGGACGTGTTGAGTGAGAACGATGCCCGCAACATAGTATGAAGCATTTGTCTCGATCTCAAAGGGATGTTGCAAGCCCGATAATGAAATTACTGGAGATGAGCACAAATGCTTCTTCAAGTCATCGAAGGCTTGTTGTTGGGACATGCCCCACACAAATGTTTCCTTGCCGCCACCCCTGGTTACTTGGCTGAGGGCCCATGCGATATGAGAGAATCCCAACACAAACATGTGATAGAAATTAGCGAGGCCCAAGAAGCTCTGAAGTTCAGTGAGTGTGGTTGGGGCTGGCCAATCACGGATGATCCCGATCTTGGTTGGATCCACATGCACACCATGTTGATCAACAATGTAGCATAAGTAATGGACCCTGTCCATGCCAAAGGAACATTTTTCCAAGTTTGCATATAGTTTGTGCTGCCACAGGGTGTGCAGAACCAACTGAATATGCTGCAAGTGTTCCGCCCAAGTTTACCTGTAGATGAGGATGTCATCCAGATACACCGCTACAAAATTATTGGTGAAAGGTCGTAGGATATCATCCATCATCCTCATAAAAGTTGTTGGAGCATTTGTCAAACCAAAGGGCATGACCATCCATTCAAAAAGACCTTCTTTTGACTTGAAGGCAGTCTTCCATACATCTATCTTTTCTATTGGGACTTGGTGGTAGCCAAACTTTAGATCAATCTTACTGAAGTATTTGACCCTCGTGAGTTGATCAAGGAGGTCGTCAATTCGGGGAATTGGGCTTTCAGACTGTGATTTTATTCAGGGCTCGGTAATCAATGCAGAGTCGCCAAGTCCAATCTTTCTTCTGCACCAGCACGATTGGGCTCCCACAAGGTGATGAGTTGGGACGTATGTGCCCCATGTGGAGTAGTTCTTGGATCTTCCTCTTGATCTCCTCATTTTCTAACAAAGAGCGGCAGTAGTCTAGCCAATTGGGTAGCGGTGTGCATGGGGTTAGATCGATGGGATGCTTGACCTGGTAGTGCAGAGGTACCCCAATAGGAGAGGAGAAGATATCTTAGTATTCTTCCATGACCTTATCCACTTGCTTTTGTTGTGTGGAGAGATCGACCATGGAGGGTTTGGATGTGGCTGCAATCTTTTGCTCACCCTGAGAGAAAAACATGAAGAAGACAAATTTCTCGGTCTGAGAGATGACCTTTCTGCATTGCTTGACAGAGATCATGGAAATAACACTAGGAGAGACTGCCTCGGGTATCCTGTACAATTAACTATTCAAAGTAATAATAACACTATGAGGCATAGACTCATATACAACATGACATTTCCATAAATAAGGTTGGCCCAAAAGAACATTACAAACTTCGAGAGGAGCAACATCACAAAATACCTCGTCTTTGAAGGGCTTGATGTCGTACGACAGTCGACAATGTTGGCTGATGTGGAGATTGCTTCCTTGGCGGATCCATCAAATAGTGTAGGGTTGTGGGTGCGACATTGTCGGCAGGGCCAACTGCTTGATGACCTCTGTTGAGATGAGGTTCTTCTGGCTACCGCTATCAATGATGAAGTGTAGCGGGGTGCCTTTTACCCACACCTGTGAATGGAAGAGGTGCTCGCCTTCGTCTGGCTCATCTGATTCACCAGGCTGGAGCTTGGTGGTAGCAACGGTGGCATTGGGTTCCGCGTTAATGATCCATCTTCCCCTTTCTAGTTTTGACTCAGAGTCAGAACCCACATCTAATTCAGAGGCTTTCACTTTGGCCACCAACGACTGCTTTGAGCGACAACCAATAGTGTTATGCCAAGGGCTCTTATGGAAGTCACACCACTTCTCGATATCTTTCTTTGTCTTTCTGGTGTCCTTCTTTTCTTGCAGATTGGACTGATTGTCTTGATATTGTCCATCTTTTCTCTGTCCTTTGCTTTGTGGGTTGGGGCTGCCCCTTCCTAACTTTTGCTATGAGGGGTTCCCAGGCCCAAATTGCTGTGTCTTTTGTTTTAGCTTCTGCTCGATTTTGACGACATATCGGTAGGTCGCGCCCAAGGACAAGATGTCTAGAAATTCCATTTCGGTCTGTATGTATCTATGCAGAGCACCGTGATACTTGAGCACCATATGTTGCTCCAAATCTTTGATACCCATCTTGGTGCGCAAGGTATGGAAGCTATTTGTGAACTCTGGGACTGCTTGGTCTCTTTATTGTCACAGTGTGGTCCATTTGGTATACAAGTCATCATAACTTTCGACAGAGTAGTATTGTTCCTTAATAACATCCTTGAAGGATTCCCATGTGGTTGCGATTGTAAATAATGAGGGTTCCTCTGTTTCCTTTTGCCCACAGGAACTTTCCCACTAATCTTTGACATGGGGAACGACTTTGAGGAGTGAAAAAGTAATATTTTCTCTATTTGAAAAGTTATGGACAGAAAAATACCCTTCTAGTAGATTCAACCACTTGTCTACAACATCTGCGTCTATCTAACCTTCAAATATAGGAATATCGAAGTTGATTTGTACCTTGAAGGGGGCAACGTCTTCGCTCGAGAAAGATGTGTCGCCTGTTGGTAGTCGCCGAAGGATTTGCGTGAAACTATCCATCATCTCGTTCCTCTGTAGCGTGAGGGCTTCCTCAAGCAACATTTTGAAAGGATCTCTTGTCCCGTCATCTTTCTTTTCTCCTGCCATGATAGGTTGCTTGGGCGTGCAAGAGCTTTTGTCCTCAAGAGAAACAAGCTCGAGACCCAATTCTTTGTACCATGAATCGTTGGGGACATGCATTAAGACGACAAGGAGCAGACTATTCTGATACCACTGATCCAGATTTTAAGAGCAGAATGAAATGAATAAAATTTATTAAAAGATGCTTAACACAAAATAACAAAGATACATTAAAATTGGTTTTCTATTCAACAAGGAAATAAGCTGAAACTGTAAAATGCAGTGGAAAACAAGCTTGTTGGAATGGTGGTGGCTTATCTCTGAGAAGAGATGTGATGACTGAGCTCATTCGTAAGAAGATGATTACAATGAGGCTCTGAAGGTCTTTTTTTACAATAAACAGGAATGCCAAAAACCCTAGACATCCAAAAACCCGACCCTAGGAGATGAAGTGCCAAAAGTCATGTGGGCCCCGTTTGGGTAAGTTAGTACATCAACTTCCCGGGGTCATAACTTTTGCATACGATCTCTGTTTTAGGCGCACGATAGCCCGTTGGAAAGGTATCGTTAAGGAGATTCATTTCTGGGGCTCAGTTAGAGCCTTCAGATATCATTGAGAAGTTCAATCCTGAAAAACCTTCATTTAGGTCCTCAAAATGGCCCTGAAAGTTAAAAACTGCTAAAAATAGTAAATTGCCAAAATTGCCAGAAAACTGTTTTGAGCGAGTTGGAAAAGGTGGGTGGCCACCGATATCCACCAAGATCATTCCATGTCTTGCATAATTGGCTATGATATATTCTACCTCTGCAGTACCGAGTGTTATAAAAGTCTGCTTCCACGAATCCTGACTGATCTCAAGCTGAGGCAACACCCTATGGTGCGCTTTTTGTCAACCGCAATCTCTGCCTAGTTAGAACTATATATATCCACAACATTTCTTCATCTCCTGAGACATATCCAATTGTACCACACTGGTACACTTGCTCTTCTACAACTTGGTCTTCTCAAATCACAAGCTGGATTAGGATGCTTACTACAAAGCAATATCTGGCTCTTTGCTTTGAGAGTAGGTCCTCCACTCTCTCTGCAGCTACTCCCTATGGGATTTTGCAATTGCTCCCTTTGGGACTCTATAACTACTAACCACTAAGACTAAGAGTAGCTTCTCTACTCTGTCAACAACTACCCTCCCCTGGGACTGCTCTTTGTGGAACGGGCTCCTCCACTCTCTCTCGGAACACATCAATGTGGCCATTCTCCTCGATAATGAAACGATTTACGACATTTGTCATCGTTCTTTGGACATTGAATGTCCCACATACACAAATCTGAACCGACTTGTCTCACATGTACTTCAAAAACCCTAAAAGTTCTGTTCAATTATATGTGTCTTGAATGGTCAATGTTAACCTTATTTTATTTACGTTTTTCATTCCATCGCTATCTGAATTTTATGTACTAACAATGCCTAGATTCAACTGAGATTCAACTATAAGCTTTGTTGAACTCACTATCCATACGTCCAAAGACAACCTCGCTGAACTCATTGTCCATACGTAGGGAGACAGGTCCATTATTCATGCAACATGTTCATTGTCAAGGTTAATAAATATTATGTGCGGAATTTTGAGTTGGTTATCACCATCCTCATGCACAGTAAAAGCATATAACTTGCAGAATTTTGAGTCGGTTATCGCCATACTCATGCACACTAAAAGCTCCATGGGTAAATTTCACTTGGTTTCCGCTCACGCTCCATTGCTTATCACATGCATACATTACACATTCTTATTCCTCATAAAGACTCACAGGGACAACCTTTACACTGTGTCGAAATCATTTTAGGTCTGATCTGACATTGAATTGCTCACTTTACAAGCATATGTGACATCATTGGAACCTTTGCAGTCAAGTAGATGCAACATGTGATCGTAATTTAGATGTTTTAATTTGAAATTTACATATACATATCTCTGGATAAGTTAATCACGACATAGGTGAAGTAGTAAAATTGACTGCTTCGTTGTTGGGCCCTCCCATGAGGGATGATGGATTTTGCTCGTTTCCACCACGGTATCACCTCTTACAGATTGGGGACATTGCACTGTAATCGCGCAGGTCCGCCAAGTGCTCAATCTCCCATAGTGAAGAAAATATGAGGGCTTAACATTTAAGAGATCAAAGATCTACTCTTCACTGATAATTTCTGAAGCCAAGGCTTCAACGTAGGGCCTCTACGTCCTCCGCAACTTTCAGTGCAGTGTTGTTGTCATCCCAACAATGTTGATTCTTATCGAAAACAACTTCATTGTTCCACACAGCTTCCACCATGGCAATTTTTTAGATACTCCAGGATGATTAATCTTTTCCTCAACTCATCCTTGTCAATCCTAAGGTCGGCCAATAGCTTCGAAGTTGAGGCATACAGAGTTGGCTCCTGCTGTAGCAACAAAGATATGATACCATGTAAATCTCCACACACCTCCTTCATAGGTCCACGAAGGCACTATGCAACAATAACGTATGGAATGCAATAACAAACATTACCCTTCACCACATGTCTATTACAACCATGCAATAGCAAATTTACACTACAATAATCCACTCTCATTTTCCTGGGCCCTCCAATGAGGGAGTCAAGCCGAGTCCAACGCTAATACCATGTTGTTTTTCTTCATATGAGATATAATCGATATATTATTACAATGATGAGTGTTCCATATATAGGGAACATATGGTGACCATCCATGAAAGGATGTGTCCTTTGAATAATCAATAACTATTTATTATTATCATTTACTTATTATATATGATATTTAATAATCAATAATTATATTATTAATTATTATTCTAAGAGAATGTCTTCCTGATGTTTTCCAAATATCAACATATATTAGGGAAGCTGATTGCTTGCAAAGAGAAAATGCTTCAGATGGAGATGAAGTACCATAATTCAAAACCAAAATCTTCTGATATTTAGGCTACGCTACCCCTCTGTAAATACAAATGATAGCTCCATACACCCTACAAAATGGCGTGACTACATGACTTCCCTGACCAATAATTAATGCAAATCACAATATGAAATTATATGCTTGGGCCACAACATGCTTTACCTACTTAGGCAATTTGCCCTTAAATCTACTCGCGAGATGGGTTCACCTGGATAAACTCTTTAGCTTCCTTGGAACTGCTTGTTGGATGATTGTTCCCTTGGCTTCAGGATTGTACGATGTTCTTGTGCCTCGATTAAATGGGTGAGTAGCTACTATTTGATGCCATTTTTCACCTACTAATGGAGAGGACTTGTATGTATCACTTGCGGTCCTTATATAGAATAGTTGGGCCATAAATGCGAAGTGATTTTTGCTTCATGGATCCATCGTTTTTGTAGGTTTGGATTTAGTGACATCGCTCTGACCAAGAAGAAGCCTCACTACCACTACAACAACATTCAACATCCCGAAAATCTCTGGTACCATGATCACGCCCTAGGGTTAACCAGACTTAATCTCCCGACGGGCCTCGTCGATCCCTATCACCCTTCAGTGAGTCGGTGAAGGAGAAACACGTGGAAAGAAAATCAGATAAAAACAAACCGATTGGATAACAACCACATGTCCGTGTTCGATTGGTCATGAACAAACGACGAAAAATTGAAAAAACCCTCCCCTTAAAAAACACCTTCTTAATAATACTCGAATTTTAAATAATTTGCAATTTTTTCAAAATTTTTTAAATATAATTTTTTATTTTATAATTAATTATGATTAATTTTTTTTTTATAACTTTACAGCTGTTTATTAAAAAAAAATAAAAAAAAATATGTGAATGTACATAACTCGTCATCTCTCTATCCCTGTGCATTGTCTTAAATGTGAGGCAGTTAGCACATGTGAGGCAGGTAGCAGGCGAATTTCAAAACCTTATAAAATTAGAGATAGACCGTTCGACCTCAACCTCTTAAATGATGTCTTGAATGCGGAGGCAGGGAAATCGTGTTTCACCTCGCAGGAAATCCTTCGAATCAGGAAAGCCACGCGACCCACGCGACGCAGGAATCAGGACACAGAACTAGATTCCAACGAAAAAAAGCCATTTAGTAGAACAGCTTTTCTGGTTAATGGTAGAGTTAGGTTAATGGTAGGGTTCTTTACAACTCGAACAAGTTTGAAATCTACCATATTTATTTTCGGAAGGCAAGCATACAAAATTAGGTATGTACTGATTTATTCACTCTGGCTAAGGACTTTGAATATTTAGGCATTCGTTTTGTTATATATTCTTGTCTCTACCATAATGCTTTGTGCACCATCAATGTCCTGTAATATGCCAATAGAGTTCATTGTTTTACATCAGGAATATATGAGGACGAATCATGTGACTGTTATTTACTCTATTAGATATCGATCTGTTTTTTCTCCATTTTCTGATATAGCTGTGAAATATTTTTGTGGTAGCTCATTATATTAGCGAAGACTCACGAGTTGGAGAAGTTCAACAACCGATTCGTAGCCTGTCCAATGTTTTCAGTGTTTGAAATTAAAACATGGGTATCTGCAACAAAACATGTTCATCGTAAGAACAGGCTTGGAGAGGGAGGATTTGGCGCTGTATTCAAGGTAACATACGCTAAGAAAGTTTTTCTTCTCTTCTTTCCTAGTATATTATAAAGTCTTAAATTTAGTAGCAGGCACCCTTAACAGTTGGATCTACAACTGTAAATCAATACAATTACAAAATCTAATACTTTCTAAAATTTTCATCCTCTTTTCTTTTCTCTCAACCTATGAGGAAACTACTCTTTCAACCTATCAGGGCTATCAGGGAACTACACGAGCGAAATGGCAGCAAATAAACTAACCTTAAAATCTATGAAAGGAACTAGAGAATTTCTGAATGATGTTATGCTAGAGGCCAAAACTCAACATCTAAATCTTTCGAGTTTACTGGGCTGTTGCGCAGAGGGATCATGCTTGTTTATGATTACTTGCCCAATAACTGGCATCCTTATCTCAATTGCAATAAAGGGCAATCGAGATAAGGATGCCCACTGGGTAAGAGTACTCTTAAACTAGCCACCTTTTTTATCCCTCTGTGCTAAAGCCCAGTAACCTCACAAGATTTCGATGTTGAATTTTGGCCTCCGGCTTAACTTAATTCAGAAATTTTCCCTTTCCTTGCATAGATTTTAATGATAGTTTCTTCACTTCAGGCTCCAATAACAGCTTATGGAGGAACTTGACTTGTGGATGGAAACTTTGTATGGAGAAAAGGGCTTCATTTCAACTTCTCAACACAATTTGTTGTGGCCTGACTGAATTAGATTCCATTTACCGGTGTTTCCATTCCTGCAAAATTATTAGTCCCGGTGACAATTTTGAGAAGTAAAAACTTGCAAATGGTACCGCCCCATGATGAATTGAAAACACAGTTTAGGTTTGTGAGATTGACAAGTATTGATTTTCATATCATGAGGATGGGAGGCTGAATGTAAGTTCTACATTGTAACATGGCATTCTCCAGCCTCCCTTTCCTTTTGTTTGGTATCTATTTATCTGTGTTTTAAGCGATGTGGAAGCATTGAGAAAATAATTCAGAGGATGCTCTTTCAAGAGTGAAAGAGCCTTTGTTTGATCTCCTTTAACCTCATTTACATTGCAAGGGGAAAGTTCACTTGTTTGTAAATTAGAATATATTTACTTACATTTTTGCATTCAAAAAGGTTTTCACTTCAAGGATTAGATGATTAAGAGATCTAAGGATGGATGAAGATTAGTATATATATTTTAATTTTGTATTAATAAATTAATATTAACATTAAGTCTACTTCACCATTTTTTTTTTTTATATTTGACCATATTCATCATTACATTATGTTACAAATCTTTCCTTGAATCCCCACTTCAAGGAGTTACAAATCTTTTCCCACTTCAAGGATTCTCTAAATGCTGGAGAAATTTAAGATTAAGATAGCTGTAAACTAATATATATATATATATATATATATAAAATGGATGTAAACTAGTATATATATATTTTAATTTTGTATTAATATTAATATTAACATATTAAGTCTACTTCACCATTTTTTAATTTAATAACTTTAGCGGTTATATTTGGAGATATTCATCGTTACATTAAGCTACAAATCTTTCCCACTCTGTGCTGCTGAAAGTGCGTCTGAGCACAATTATCTCATCTTATCTAATCATTTATCTTAATATAAATAAATGTCCTTGTTAAACAAAAATTAAATTTTTCTTAATATTTAAACGGGTTTCATATGAGCATTTCAGTAATTGTCCTCTAATCCTATCCTAGTTTTATGATTATTTAGGATGCAGCTTTTATATGAGACCAAAGCCGGGTGCCAATGCCCATCTGTTCTCCTTTATTCTTTGCTCAGTTTTTTCTGCATGTTTCCTCAAACGCACACTTGTTAACCATGTTTGTTACCAAGACTGAAGCGCAAGTATTTCATCTTGGGCATATAAAGGAAATGATGACAAAATATGGTCAGTTAACCTTTTAACATATATCACTTGTTAAAGTCGATTCACCTTTCTGCCATTTTATGGTAAGGTTGAACAAAATAAAAAGTGACAAAAGGATAATAATAAAAGAAAATGGGATTATTGGGAACTGAAAAAAAGTTTGGCAAGAGAATAAACAGAAAAAGGGTGAAGGAAAGGGAAAGAGGTTCTTTCAGTGATTATGAGAAGTTTCGAATCTTGCTCAATAATTTGTGAGGTATGATCTCACCTTTTCTATTGATAAAATGATGAGATCTCCAGGATGCTTCCATCTACATAGCATTATGCTTCTTTTATTGCACATGCCTACGATTATAATAACTAGTTCACTGCATATCTTCATATTTCAAAGTTGTGGCTATTGAATCAAGATGGGAAGGATTTCCTAAAAGAGAGGCCATCATTGTATTTTTGTTTTGTCTTTTGTCAAAACTAAGGAAGAGATTCGTCTGTAGAAAATCATGTATAGTGATTGTTTGCCTTCTTAGGAGCTGATTTTCAGCACTGGCATAAAGATATGGTGAATTTCGTGCTAAGAAACTAGATATTATTTTTTGTAAAAGAGTATAGGTTGAGGTTGTGTACTGATTCTTCACCCCTGAACCGTTGAGGCTTGGTTACCCGTCATACAAGTTTGAAACAAATATTTCCCTGTACAAAGTCTCTATCTCATGTTTTTAGGACAATATTGTTATTTGGAAAGAACAGTTGCATCCCCTGTTTCACCAAAACAGTCTGACTTGTATCTGGAGATCGTTGTATGATCTCCCTAGAAAGACTTGTATCTGGAGATCGTTGTATGATCCGCCTAGAAAGACTTGTATCTGGAGATCGTTGTATGATCTCCCTAGAAAAAATCTGCTTTATATGTTTAACTTTTAGCTTTGCTTTTAGTCAAAAGAGGGATTCTGATCTTTGTGTTTAACTTTTAGCTTTGCTTTCCCTCAAAGAGGTAAGGTGTTTGGCACAGGTGCCAAACTACCACATCAAATGATAAACTGGAAAATGATTTAGCAAAGTACGGATAGTTAAACAGGCAAGATTGCCAAATCGGCAATCAAGGTGTCAACACACAAGATCTGTAACAATGAAAGCAGGAAGGGTCAACGCCCATGGAAAAATATCAACATGCAGACAAAATTACATCAGCAAATAATGCCAAACAAAATGCTGTTAAGTTTTTATTGGCATGATAGCAAGGGAAAGAAAAGGCAAGGGGTCTCTACCTCTAAAGTGCTAAACGAATCTTGAATTCAATAGTGTGGGTGTGCAAAACAAAAGGAAATGAATGCAAATTTATAAATAAAATGCACTCTACTTCGGCACCAACTATGGGATGTGATCCTAACACCTTGTAATAGAATTTTGAGGAGAAGAAGCCCGCTTCCAAACTACCATCTGACCTGAGACTGAAATGGAAATGGCATTTAGAGGACTAGTTAAAGACGAGAGAAATGCTTACACTAAAAGAGAGAAGCTCTTAAAGGTAGTGCCATTAAGATCCCAACCTTGAACTTGGATGCCCTCCATATTCACCCATTGAAATGGGTTAGTTAAACTGAGAAATTCTAAGCTAATTCTAAGCTACCAAGCAAAGGGAAGTGTTTAGTTCTCTGTTTCAAGCATAGGGAAGTGTTTAGTTCTCTGTTTCAAAGAATTGAAGCATACTTTGGGGGATCCATTCTTATCGAAGAAGGGGAAAAAATGTCCTTCTAAACTCAAATAAATTGAATAAATTGAACCACTAAGATAGAAAAATGTAAAATTGAATGGGCCGAAAAATATAGAATAAAAAAAAAAAGAGTTAAATTCCCCTACCAAACCAAATGGATCATAGATGGTGTATTTTAAATGGAACATAGATGAAAAAATGGTCAAACCATCCCCTATATGGCCCCATAGACACTTTTTTTTGTATAATCCCTAGAGGGTTTTAGTGGCGGTTTTTAATTGTCCCCAAAGAAACTTTTAAGGAGGGTTAGGGGAGTTGAACAAAATACATCTTACCTTGTTATGAGGGGGGTTTCAAAATGCCTCTACCTTGTTATGAGAGGGGTTTCAAAATGCCTCTGTACCTTACAATGAGAGGTTCCAAACTAGGTAAGCTCTTATGAGGAGGGCTTCAAACTACCCTTGTACCTTGCTATGAGGGGTTTTAATTCGCCTCCATACCTTGCTATGATGGGGTTTTCAAACCACCTGGCCATAAGCTGCTATGAGGGGGTTTTCAAACCACCTCTGTACCTTGCTATGAGGAGTGTTTCAAACTACCCTCATAAGTTGCTAGGAGGGGGTTTCAAGCTGCCCTTGTAAGCTTCTATGAGGGGGCTTCCAAACTGCCCATGTAAGTTGCTATGAGAGGGGTTTTAGACCAACCCCATACATTGCTATGAAGGTGTTTACGTACAAATGCCTTTAATATTTTATCTTTCCTCTAAAATTCTCTTGACACAATAACATGACATTCCTCATCATCATTCCCATTTACATAATCTAATTTCAACAACTCTTATGATGAGAACTTACCAATCTTCTTTATTACAATGATAACCTATATCATTTCATCCATTTATCGTTATCTCAACTCATCCTAAAGGAAGTTTTCTAAATTTCATGAACAAAATTTTCCATAATTGTTAGAAATGCTTTTCTAAATTTCATGAACAAAATTTGCCATAATTGTTAGAAATGCTTGCAAGTGGCCATCAAAAAACATTATTATCTCTATACACAAACATCTTCCACTGAATATTTATAAATCTAAAAGTATAAGTACAGTAGCCCCTCGTAACCATAATTGTCCTTATCGTCAATCAAACTACCCAATTCATCAATAAAAATCCTTTAGGACGAGTCTCACAACTGTTTTAGCCTTCGCTCGTATGGTCATTAAGAAGAACCTCTCATCTTCTATCATAATTTCATCATTATATCAATTTATTTCAACAAATTTTAGAAATTCTTAAATAAATCAATCTTAATCTTATGTCAACTAGGTAGTACATAATAAGGTAATACATAATAACAAGACATACACATTTTAGAAATTCTTAAATAAATCAATCTTATGTCTCTTATGTCAACTAGGTAATACACAAGAACAAGACATGGGAGCACAAATAGTTGATTGATAAAAACAACTTTAAATCAACAAACAAATTGAAGTCTTTCACGATCATTGTCAAACTCAAGAAGTCATAACATCCTAAGTCGTACAGTTGTGTTCAACATGCAATTTTGATTCTTTTATTAAGGATATGAGAATAAGTTTCAGTAAATCATGTAGAACATTGATTCAAACTATAATTTCATCTTATTCATAGAGAACATTTTGCACATATAACATACCAATAATTAAATCAAATCAGAGGATTTTACACATATAACATACCAATAATTAAGGATTCCTCCTCAACATAGTTATGCAAAATGGGGCATTATAGAAGACAAATAATAGAGGACCTCAACATAGTTGGAATCTTGTAAATTATGAAGTCCACATAACACTAAATTAAATTTGGGCAAATAATACAAACTATATATCATTTTAGTGTTATTTTACCCTAATTATATAATAGGGAAGTTAAGGAAGGAGGTATCATAATAAAAAAGATCTCAATTTAGAAAAAAAAAGAAAAATCATTTAAACACATTGATTGTTGGCAATGTTGATGAGATAAATAACATTATAATATAAATAAATCCTATCCCAAAATTGTATGTACATGGAAGTCTAAATTCAAACATATGATGAAATCCCATACAATTAAAACTATATCTAATTGATGGTGAAATCATATACAATTAAAACTATATCTAATTGATGATGAAATCATATACAATTGAAACCATATCTGCCACTCTCTTCTTCAAATAATATTTCCATTTACCAAGCCATTAACAATAACAAAGAATTGATTGTGGTGGAACCAAGTGCATTGAATTAGAATTATGAATCTATTAAATGCTCCACAAATTTGTGATATGATGATATTAAAAATATAATCCTTTTTATAAATGGATAACAAGATACTTGTCCTTTTTCAGTTATTAGATTGAATAGGAAATATCCTTTTTCAGTTATTAGATTGAATAGGAAATATAAATGGATAACAACATACTTGTCCTTTTTCAGTTATTAGATTGAATAGAAAATGTTACAAGGTATTTAAGAAATATTTAACATAGGCTCATTCTCAGTACTAGGACATGAGTACTTGCCTCTCCCTCAATATTGATTTGCAATAGTAGAAAAACTTTGGAGCTAGTGATTTGGAAGGTTCTACATTGAAATGAATTAATACAAGTTTTCCTCAGCATCTAAGAATCTTAGAACTATTCCAAGATTAAGCATATTGTTATAACTCTACTTTCATTTGACTTGACTATCTTTCTTCGAGACTATGTTGCTCTAATTCCTAAGGGAGTTGACTTGGATTGAAAAAGGGGAGATGACCGAGATTGAAAGAGAACCCATTCTTGACATATTTTTTCCTTGGTCTAAATTAAGATTAGCTAAACCATTGGCTAAACATTGCCAATATTTTGAATATGTTGCAATCAAATCTCTAAAAGAAATTAAGTAATTAAAAACCTCTCTAAGAAGATACATTAATCACCAATTTGAAGTTAAATAAAACTTGCGATTCCAGATTAAGTTTATTTTCAATTTCTCATTATAATTTGAGAATCCGCTTTAAACATAAGTACTATCTGGCCAAGATTTGTCCTTTGTAAGGGTCATAATTTATGCAAAACGTTTAGTAAATCCACTCGCATTTAAGAAATATCTTACTGGAAAACCTATACAATCACAAATAATTCCTCTTCACTAGATTGGCTCATGATGAACTATCAAAATTCAATTTAGTGAAAGTTCAAGAGGCTGCCACTCATTCAGATTAATTTCTTATTGAGTGGGAAATATATTAAATCGAGTAAGTGTGGACACTTTAAATCCTTAGTATTCAAGTTTATATTCATCTTTTGAAACTCTTTTAATGTCTTTTTCTATCCACTTTTTATATGTAATGGTTTCAAAAATATTCTTTTTTAAATTCAAAATAAATATATTTAACTCTTGAAATCTTTTAACTTTTTTGAAATATTGAATTCATTAGATGAAGTAAATCTCTTGATGTTTTTGGAGCAACTGCAAGCTAGGGTTTTTGACAGTCGCGACCATAGCAGAGGACAACATGAGCACCAGATGGGGGGTAAGGTACCCCCTCATACAAACAGGTAGTGGTAGACAGAGGGAAAGGGCTAAGGGGCGTATTTTTCAAGGCACCAATGATAGGTACCCCTGGATCTGACCCAAGAAAAGGTCAGGAAAGGAACCAGGGCAAAAGTGAATGCATGGAAGAGGAAGCTCGAGAAACCTAGAACGAGACACAAGACATAGCGAAGACCAACTGGGCAGAAGGGGGTAACCCGTGCAACCCAAATCAACACTGATACCCAAGGTGATACTAGAGGATCCACATATGCAACTCTACAGGGATAAGATGAAGGCACACGCGCTAATCTGCAAATTTATGGTCTTGTGGCCCACCGAAAGAATGTTGCGCAACTGGATCAAATATCATTGGAAGCCAAATGGAGAAGTGGAGCTCCATCTGGGCTCGAAAGGTTTCTTCACAATAGTCTTCATAAACCTGGAAGACAGAGATAAAGTATTTGAAGGAGGGCCATACTTCTATGCATCAACATGACTGTACATGCATCCATGGAAGGAAAATTTCTCCCCAAGAAAAGAGACCTTCAAAAAGGTCTCGGTCTGGCCGAGACTCTACTCCCTACCTTTAGACTACTGGTTACCCTCTACTTTTGAAGCAATAGAGAATAAACTGGGGAAATATATAAAGACCACAGAAGCCACCCTGAAAGGGAGATACACATCTTACGCAAGAATATGTATAGAGATGGATGTGTCGGGAGCACTCCCAAAATCCATAAGCCTCGAATTCAGGGATGAGGAATGGATCCAAAACATAGATTATGAACATATCCCCTTCTGATGTAGAAGGTGCCATGAACATGGTCACTTGATCAGGGAATGCCCTCTTAGTAAAAAACAAGAAACGAAAAACCCCAAAGCATAGTAGGATGAGGATGGGTTTGTTTAAACCAAACACCAGAAGCAGAGCCAACAAAAAGCAGAGCAAAGCCCAAGCAGGAAATAACCCATAGGTCTGGAATAACTAGGAAGGACGGGATAAAACCAATCAAGGGGCAGAAGCCAATAAGGATACAACAAAAGCTCAGGAAGTCAGATAAAAAACACCAAAAGAGCCCATCGACCGACCAAATAACCAGAAGGACCAGGGAAGCTGCGCAACTCCGATGGAAGGAGAAATCAAGGACGACAACACCCCCATGCAAGAAGCAGAGGAAGAGGCGGAAATGACACCAAGTGAAGTAGGCACAGAAGACCCTGAACGCAGAGACCTTGTGGAAAGGGAAGGGATAAATCTCACAAACATACTGGAGCAATGGAAAAGATAGGGAGTAGACAATGTACCAACATAGCAACTAGAACACATCCAGTACTTGTTCCTCCTAAGGGAGGAAGCCAAAGCTAGAGGCCAAAAGTGTACACACGGGGAGATTGAACACCTAGGAGTCAAAGCCGACGAGGGACAACCACAACTCTCACCCAAGCAGACGCGGAGGAAAAAAGGTAGGAAATCAAACAGTGTAGCCCTGCAGGAGCTTGGAGCACTACTGATAAACTCGGGTAAGATAAAAAAACTCTTCCCAACTCCCCCCCGCATGTTTAAATGAAGGTTATAACCTGGAATATAAGAGGCCTAAACAACCCAAGAAAGCAACGAATCCTTAGGAATAGACTAAAACATGAACAAACAGATCTCTGTTTTATTCAAGAGACCAAGTGTAATACAGACATAATGGAAACAATCAGTGAACAACAATGGTGCAAGTACAAGATGGTGGCTATTGGAGGCCACCAAATGGCACGAGGCATCCTCCACCTATGGAACCCACAAATACTAAGCCTAATAGAAACCGAAGCGACAAGGCATACCCTTACGGTCCGCATGCAACTCATTGGGAATCCATAGGTGATTTTCTGCACTAATGTGTATGGACCCCAGGTGTCAGAGGATAGGAGAGGAATGCTAAGAGACCTAGAAGATCTTAAAAACCGAGCCAACAACGTCCATTGGATCCTAGCCGAGGATTTCAACATAATCACGTCACTTGCAGAGAAAAAATGAGGTACAAGAAGATCAGATAGAGATGCAGAGGAGTTCTCAAAAATCATAGACACATTGGAGATGGTAGATCTAAAAACCAATAATGGCCAGTTCACCTGGAACAATAAGCGAATAAGCTGGCATCAGGTAGCAACAAGACTCGACAGATTCCTAGTGTTAGAGTCAATCATTATGTAGGGGCTAACCTTAGACTGCAACATCCTACCATGGGGGGGATTTGATCACTGGCCAATGCATTTGGAAGCAGGGTTCCAGACCACACCAAGTAACAAACCTTTCAGATTTGAGAAATTCTGGATTGAACACCCAACTTTCAAGGAAAGAATCAAACAGTGGTGGTGTGAAGAGCAACCAGAGCAAGGGACAAGGATGTTCAAACTCTATAAGAAACTAAAACATATCAAATATAGGCTCAAGGAATCGAACAAGGACACTTTTGGGAATATAAACCAAGAGAAGAACAACATTGAAGAAAAAATGAAAAAGCTCCAAGCAACCTGCATTTTAGAGGGATACAATGAGGAACGGAAAAAGGAGGAGATCCAGATGACCCAGGAATGGGATGAGTGGTGCTAGCAAGAAGAAACTCTCTGGCGACAAAAGTCCCGGATCATATGGCTAAATGAAGGAGAAGGAAACACCAAGTTTTTTCACAGAACAACCATGGCTAGAAGAGCCCATAACAAAATCCTGAAGATTAGGGACCAGGATGGCATAGAAAGAGAGTCACACAAGGACATCGAAACAACTCTAGTAAACCACTTCCACGGGATAGCCCAGGAACCTAACCAATATAGAACAGAGGCCATACAAAAGGTAATCCAACATATCCCTCGCCTGGTAACAGAAGAACAAAATAACAACTTGAACAAGCCCATTGTGGAGGAGGAAATAGACCAAGCACTCCAGGAAATGCCCAATGGAAAAGCCCCAGGCCCAGATGGTTTCATAGTGGAGTTCTTCAAAGCCTGCTGGGAAGTCATCAAACATGACGTTTATAGGGTAGTGGAAGACTCTAGAAGGTCAGCCTCCATTTTGAAAACACTAAATGGTACAGTGATTAAACTTATCCCCAAAGAAAATGAAGACAAAACCCCCGATCGTTACAGACCTATAGCGCTGTGCAATGTGGTGTATAAGATAATTTCCAAGGTTATAGCAAATAGATTGAAACCACTCCAACCCACACTGGTCTCACAAGAACATGCAGGTTTCATGGAAGGAAGGCAAATAATGGTCAATATTATCCATGCCACGAACTTATCCACACCCAAAAGCTTCAGAAAAAAGAGGGAATGATAATACAACTGGACCTAGCAAAAGCTTATGACAAAATCAACTGACACTATATGGTCAGGACCCTGGAAGCCTTCGGATTCTACTAGCACTGGATCAGGTGGATAGTCAACCTAGTATTCACAACAGGGTTCTCGCTACTAGTAAAGGGAGCCCCTGCCAAACCTTACTGGCCCACGAGAGGCATCAGACAAGGAGACCCGTTGTCCCCCTTCCTATTCATCCTAATGATGGAAGGTCTCAGTCGAAGCATAAAAAGCGCAACCGCAACAGGGGAAATAAAAGGTATCAAACCCTACAAGAATTGCCCGACTTCTACACACCAACAGTTTGTGGATGATACCTTACTTCATGGAATGCCCACGGTCAAGGAAGCGAAAGCCTACAAACGAATCTTAGACAAGTTTGGGGAAGCCTCGGGGGCAGAGATAAACTAGTCCAAATCTATGATCTTCTTCTTTAATACCAACCTTGCTATCCCAAGGAATTTGGCCAACATCTTGGGTTTTAAACGCAAAGCCCTCCCAACCAAGTACTTGGGCATCCCCTTGACAGACAAAGCTTACAAGCTGTCAACTTGGGAAGGAATAGTCAACAAGCTACAAGAACGGGTAAAAAAATGGATGTATAGATCCCTCAACCTAGCTGGAAAACTTATCCTAACCAAGTCAGTTTTGCAAGCTATCCCAACCTTTATGATGTCAGTTTTCCCAACCCCCAAGGGGATTCTACAAAAAATAAGAACCATACAAAGGGACTTCCTGTGGCGAGGACTGAAAACAAGGAAAAAAAGGGCACTGGTGGCTTGGGAGAAGGTTTCTAAACCAAAAAGCAAAGGAGGCCTAGGGTTACACGACCCGCAAGTGACCAATGATGCCTATGGGGTGAAACTCTGGTGGTGTTGGGTCAAAGAAACTACCATGCCATGGGTCAACTTGTGGAAGGCAACGTATGCCTCAGACATTTGCGACCAGGACAAATTCTGCTTCAGAGGCACCAGGGAAGGTTCCGCCATATGGAACCTAGCCTAGCACAACAAGACGGATCTAG
Organism: Picea engelmannii; assembly: GCA_009831015.1. Lineage (NCBI taxonomy): Eukaryota > Viridiplantae > Streptophyta > Pinopsida > Pinales > Pinaceae > Picea > Picea engelmannii. The sequence goes on from ML789659.1 coordinate 299,916, forward strand.
ACACACAACTTTTGGGAAATAAGGAATGGCAGAACCACCCGATTCTAGGAGGATGCCTGGCAACATGAACCTAGAATGGAAAAACCGGGCCGAGAGGAACTCCAACAGGAGACGATGGCGCAAGGCAAAGCCCGAGTCTAGCATTACTGGAAACAAGAAACAAATCGCAACAAATGGAGAATCTGGAACACTCTCACCCCACATACTAGAGACCAGACCGCAACAACAATAAAAGAAGTGGAGGAGGAATTGGGGAGACGAAAAATTGCAGTCACAGACGGAAATGACCAGCTAAGATGGGGGCACAAAGCCAGTGGGGAATTCAATCTTAAAGAAGTACGCCACTATATAGCGGACTAGGACCAAGAAGACTCGACGCATCAATGGGACAAGCTCTGGAACAACCCCCATTGGCCAAAAATAAAAATCTTCCAATGGCTAATACTACACAACACAACCGAATCCTAACTTGGTAAAACCTAAAGAAGAGAGGTTTCATAGGCCCTTCAAGATGTCACCTACGTGAAGAAAAGGAGGAAACAACGAACCATCTTCTGGATGAATGTCTCTACATATCAGAAGTTTTGGATTGGGCGGAATGCATCTTCCGACAATGTAATAGGATCATAGGTAATATTTCCGTAACTATAAACACATGGAAGGAAAACTACAGCGAAAACGAAGAGGTGAATCTCTGCTGGATCCTCATTCCCGACATGATCATTTGGGCAATATGGAAGGAACGGAATCGACGCATGTTTAGGAACCAAAGATGGTCGACAAGAAAGATCAAGGAAACAATAATATCCATGACAAGAGAAACAGTACAGAGCCGCAACTGCCAAACAGGAGGAGCGCAACTCACAGACCGAGATCTCAGAATTCTAGAGGCTTTTCCACTGAAAGAAGGACACAACCCCAATCAAGTAAGATGGCTTCCGCAACTACATGTAGGTGAGCGCAACTGGAAATCGCCACCAGAGGGATCCCTCAAGCTAAATTTCGACGGGGCATTGAAAGGTAACCTAGGACGGACAAGTACGGGGGGAGTAATCAGGGACAGTGAAGGAAAAATTATCCGGTTGTACACTGGGAGTCTGGGGAACTCAACCAATAACGTGGCAGAATTTGGAGCCCTGGAGACCGACCTTGAGATACTACATTGGGAAGGGATGACCAACGTCATAGTGGAAGGAGATTCCATGCTGGTCATCAACACAGTATGGAAAATCCAAAACGACACTAGAGTGGGAAAAATTCAGAGGCATTGGCGCTTGGCTTACTCTCTGCAAAAAAATCAGGAGCATTTGCAGACGGGGATCACAGTGGAGTTGCGCTGGGTCCGAAGGTCAGCAAATGGACTAGCGGATATAATCACGAACAAAGGGGTTGACAAGGAAGGATCAGAACTGGATTCCACATGGAGTAACATCCCGAATGGTCAGTTTCGGACAGACTGTACCCAACTAGCGGCAAAGGAATATGACGACAACCGAAGTACAGGCGACCACATCGAGGCTGAAGGCGCAAAATTAATGGAAGAGCAAGTAGGATCCAGGTAGAATCCGATAGGCCACCATTTAAACACGAGTTACAATGCAGATCACAGTCACACCACAAGAGGAGGTACGACACCACGATCATGTCAATAGAATGAAGTACAAGGGTTGTTCGTGGGAGAGCAGAAAGGTTAATCCACAGACGACAAAGGACGAAGATCAAAAGGATAGCCCGTGGGGAGGAATGGGTACACCTCATCCACGCATAGATACAGTGGGAGGAAATGATTGGCGTACAACGTGCAAGGCAAAGGATTGGCGCAGGGACGACGACAGGGTTCCCAAACACACACATTATGAAACAGGGAAAAAGGACCAAAAGGTACACCTTTACGAGAGACCCATGATTACCAGGATAAGATCGCATATGGGGAAACCCTTTAAAAGAAGAAGCATTAGGGATAGCTACAGACCAGCAAGCATTAATTACAGAGACCAGGAAGGGGCGAATAGAAGCGGAGGACGAAGTCAAGATAGAAGCCACTGCATTCAAACAAAGATGGTAATAATGAAGAATACCCAGAGTAAGAGGGGCCCCTAGGGGGAGGAACTTCCAACAAGTGCCCGGAAGATCACTAGGATGGAGCAGGCGGCCAGAGAGGCCAAAGGCACCTTTCTTGAGCGGGTCGATCCAACGGGCAAAGCGGTCATCGACAGGTGGGAGCGAGAAGTCAACACCAAGCGCCAGGGGAAAGCATGGGTGGAACTCATCCAAGAAGCGGATGAGATAAGGGACCCAGGGGCTACACATTCCAGGACAACCCTCTGCCACAAAACGATGGAGGAAGCTTGGCACACAAAAATGTTGATAAGTAAGCTGAGAGCTGACAAGAACGAGACCAACAGGGTGGAAAACTATGGACACAAGAAGGAGCTCACATAAATTCTAAGTCACCTCAGCAACCTAGAGGCCAACACAAGAAGAATAGTAGAGGACCAGAGGAACCAAAACGAAAAAATGGAACGAATGGCTGGACAATTCCACCTCTACCTTCGCTATGTCCATCACATGGACATCACTCCAACAGAGTGACGTGGAACACCAACCAACATCAGAAAGACGCGCACAATGAAGTAGAAAAAGGAGAACGAGGCAAGAAATGAAGGAGATGAAAGCCATCCAATCCTCTTGGACTAGTGCAACATCAACCCATGGTCATCTTGTTTATTAGTGTATGAGCAACCCCTGTTATACTTTCTTGTTTTTTATGTATATCTTATGGTACAGTTTTTTCAAACGAGTTTTTGGAGACTGGGTCGGTTTCCCCGGGTGGCGACCCAACCCTCCCCTCGCTTATGTAGACAATGCAACTTCGGTATCCCTGATTTGATTTCCTTTTTGGCAGATCAGGGGATACCCCTCTTTTCCTTTTTGTATCATATTTTTCTCAGTAATATAGAATCTCAACTCATTTAAAAAAACTTTTTTGAAATTATATATATATATATATATATATATATAAACTTGAAATATTGTAACTATATATATAAACTTAAAATATTGTAATTTGTTTGAAATATGTATATATAATTAAAATTAAAATTAAAATTATAAATAAATATTTTTAACTTCTCTACGATATTTTATAATTCTATTTATTAAAATAATCTGTGTTACCATATTCTAGCTCTTAATTTTAAGTTAAAATTATCTATAAGTTATATATTTTGATTATCCATTCCCATAATGTATGAGAAAATGGGCAACTCAAAAACATATGATACATAATTCAAAGTTCTTTAAACATTTAACATAAGATGGTTGGTTGTAAATTTTATTTTATAAATATTATTTCAAATCAAATTTATTTAAATGAAATTTTAGGTAGAGACGAGAATTCGAGAGAATTCCACATATAATTATATATTATATTTTTAATTTAAATGAAAAGATTTTAGGTTGATTATAAATTTTATTTAATAAGTACTATTTCAAATCAAATTTATTTAAATGAAATTTTAGGTAGAGACGAGAATTCCACATATGATTTTATATTATATTTTTAATTTAAATGAAAAGATTTTAGGTAGATAATAAAATTCTACATATCAATAGGTATTATATTTTTTCTTATTTTATAGAAGTTACCAAATTTATTCATGTTTAATACTTTTCATATTTAAATAAAATTTGATGATTTTTACATATTCTATTATTTTATAGGCATTTCTTATTGTTATGTATTAAAAGATTTGTATTTACTATAGGCATTTCTTATTGTTATGTATTAAAAGATTTATATTTACTATAGGCATTTCTTATTGTTATGTATTAAAAGATTTGTATTTACTATAGGCATTTCTTATTGTTATGTATTAAAAGATTTGTATTTACTAAAATTAGTGAAACTTGTGGTCTAATCATGATTATTTGCACACAAATCATGACTATTTGCCCATGATTGATTAACAAACTAAATGCCCATCTAACTAATATACTTTGATAAGATTGAATACTAGTACTTTGTCAAAGAGGAGGGAATTGGGCACATGTTCCTACTTTCCTTTATTATCTAGAATTATATTGGCACCTTACTACTTTCCTTATCTCCTAAAGGTATTATCAAGAATTATATTGGCACCTTACTATTCTAGATATGAGATCCATACATAAAGGATTGATTCCTTCATTCATCATTCCATGAAAGATTCAAAGCATATTTTATTTTTCTACTCATGATGTATATTACATGGATTATATGCTTTAATTTAATACTTATTTATATAAAAAAGTGATAAATACATATTTAAGTTAAGTTTGAATAAATTATGAAATTTACAAATTAATTATTAAAATTTTAATAAATTATGAAATCCATAATTATTAAAAATTATGGAATTCACAAATTAATTATTAATTTTTTTGTTGAATTTCATAATATTTTATAATTAGTGTAATAATTATATAAAAATTAATCAAATAGTGTCATTATACAAAAATAAATATATTGAAGGAAAAGATATAATCAATATTGAAATTTGACATTCATTTTTATTATCACTTAAAATTTTATAAAATTTCAATATTTTAATTCTGGTTTAATTTATATCATATCAATTAATAGTTCTTGAAATTTAATATGAATAAAAAATGCTATTAAATTAGAGAAGTGTAAAAATGTTATTAAAATAGAAAGTTGTACAAAATTTTAGTATTGTTGTGGTTATTCTCATTCAATTTATATCACATCAATTAATAGCTGGTAAAATTTAGTATGAATATAAAATGCTATTAAATTAAAGAAGTGTCAAAATTTTATTAAAATACAAAGATGTAGAAAATTTTAGTATTGTCTTGGTTGATATATTTAATTTGTTAATAGAATTTGGGTTGAAAACTATATTTTCTTTTATTTGAAGTTTGCACTAGAGAAGCACTTCACGCACACATCAAACAAACTTTGTGCCCTCTATTTTATTTTATTTACATACGACACTCTGAACATTCCAATGTAGCAATAGAATGCATCCTTGAAATTTAAACAATACCTTTTGTACCTAGTATCTAGATCCTCATTATTTGAATTTAATTTTCAACTTCTCATTCAAAGAGGTTAAAAAGATAAAAAAGGAAAAGATTGAGGATTACTTTTTAAAAGACAAGAATTGACATATACATTAATTATGTAAATGTAGTATGCCCCCTTTGTTCTTGTAGTGCAATATGTATATGTACTTACTTTTCTTTATATTGTGTTTTGAGCATTTAAATAACGTGATTCTCATTTTACAGTGGGATAAAAATTG
>ML789659.1:305359-331526 GCA_009831015.1 Picea engelmannii
TATATATATATATATATATATATATATATATATATATATATATATATATATATATATTAAACATGTAAAAGTTGATTTATAGGGTTTCTTTATAAGGAAAAATTAACAAGTATGTATTTTTCTAAGTGGTTTAAGGGTGAGTAATTTTATTTTTTTTGTAAGTTAGAGTAATGTATTGATTCCTGTTAAAAAAAATACAAATGTCTAAGATGCAAAAAACCACGTGGTCGCAGTGCCCAGGTGGGAAACCACTGTGCCAGATGGCCACAAACTAGTATGGTCATATGTTCAAAAAATAGTATGACTCTGGTGTCTAGTTGGGAAACCACCATCGCCATAGACAATCTATTGTAAATAAACTATGTTGTTGGGTCGCGCATGGCCAAGGCACAAAATGACAGTGCATAAAGTCAAGAAAAAACAAGCAAATCCTACAAACCTGGACCAAGACGCAGTCTTGGGAAGACCTGCTTCACCGGTGCTTTGCCTTTCCCACGTTCCGCGATGGTCTGTTGAAGATCTTGCATGAACATCAACATGGCGTCCACTCTTCTCTAGTGGTCTGCTTCCCTGTTCTGTGTGTCGAGCGTTGCCATCTTGATCTCCTCCAAGTCTTTCTTCAACAATTTGATATCCTCCAAGTCCTTTTTGATGGTGCACAGGTTATGCAAGATTTTGGTTTGGTTCGCATACTTAGCACAGGAGGGGTCGGGGTGGGTGGAGAGTGGAGAGGAGGAGGAGGAGCTTAGGGGGGAGGTGAAAGGGAAACGAGGAGGGGATGGTGGGAAGAAAGGACACAGAGGGGGGGAGGGAGGTGGGGGGGTGCAAAACCAAGCGAGTTCCCATGCGAATCAAACCACTTGACCCTATAGCCGTAGGGGTTCGAGAGGGGGGAGAGGTCGCAAGGTGGCTGGTTCTGGGTGGCCATGAGGATGGGTGCAAGAGGAGGAGCCTCTTCGGGAGGAGGAGCCTCTTCGGGAGGAGGAGCTGCAGCAAGGGGTGTCTGCGAGGAGAGCTTCAGGGGCCGGGATTGCCGGGGGTTCAACCTGGATTGCAGGGATTGCTGCGTGGAAAGCTTCAAGAGGGTCGACGGGTTCAGCTAGAATGTTTGAGGCCAATGGTTTTCTTCCACGGGCTAAGTACCAGGTTGCCCCCCTCTTTGGCTTGCCCTGGGGTCTTGGCATTGTGAGAAGCGACCTCCAAGACCAGTAGGGAGCCCATGAAAAATCGTACCAGAGTTCGAAAGCGATACGGAGGGAGGTGAGAGATCTAGAATCATGGTGCTTCGAAATGGAAACAAGTAACTGTGGCTTCGGAGACCCCATGACGATCAGAAGAAGCGGACGCTAGGGTTGGACCTGAAGTGACGTGACGGAGCGTCTGCACGGCGCCATGAAGATGCATGAGTTGCTGAGCTCCTAGGGCAAGTGAACAACCGAATTCGAGTGAAGAGTGGAGGGTGGTGACAGGTAATGTAGGGCCTTGACATGACTAGGGAGGGGATGTGGCGAATGGTGTACGCCAGGTGACTTAAAGAGTGGCCAAGTGGTGGCTAGCCTAGGTGGAGCTGTCATATCAAGGGAAAACCCCATCTGGGAGTAGATCTTTGGAGTGAGCGATGTTTTTACAAGCAATGATTGCGGGGTGATTGGGATTGGTAGAAGGGGTGCCAGAGAAGAAACCTTCTTCGAGCTCTACTTCGAAATTTGCCAGCCAGTCTGTTACTTGATTGGTCATTCTTTTGACGTGTGATGGAAGGATTACCTGTTGCGGTTGAAGAATATTTTTTATTTTGTAGAGCCCATTCATGAGTCGCCAGCTGGGAGATAGATTCTTCGGATCTGCCCCATTGAGCAGATGAGAAAGGAGCTTGATCACAATTTGTGAATCACCTTCCGTGATTAGGGGAAAGAGAGCTTCCTCTGAGGTGCCTTGCAATCCACAGAGAAGACTCCAGATTTCTGCCGCGTTATTGGTATTGTGCCCCATGATACCTGCTAGGAGGTGTAGGATTTTGCCATCACTATTCCGAATGACCGCACCATAACCAGCTGGTCCTGGGTTTCCTTTGGAGGCTCCATCAAAATTAAGTTTGAAGAATTTCATGGGTGGAGCCTCCCAATGAGTAGGGCTGGTCTTGCGTCCCTCAATTTCCATGAGCCGAGCTGGGGTTGGGGTGATATTTAAATTCCAAACTTTGATGATATGATTTTCATTCTGTTGACTTTGGAGGTCCTGCTCTGTCCATGGATGCAACGAGATGGTTTCATTGATATTGGTATGGATTATGGTCCAAACCTCTTGCCAAGTTCTGGTGACCGAGTTGAAGATTCTCCTGTTCCTTTCTTTCTAGATTTGTCAGAGGATGAAGCCTGGGAGTAGTTGCCAGATTCGATTGAGAATGGAAGAGTGGAAAATCGAGCCTCTCCAATCCTCAATATTTTCCTTTGGGCCCAGGCGGTTTCTGTCCGAAGTTCTCATGATGCTAGTGCTCTAATCCCATATGCTCGAGCTGTAGGGGCAGAGGTTGAGGAGATGATTTAGAGGTTGATTAAGACGGGTTGCAATGATCTTGGTAAGGAGTTTGTAAATGACATTGCAAAGGGCTATAGGCCTAAAGTGAGCCGGTGAGGTGGTGTTGTTCTCTTTAGGGATGAGGGTGAGAAAGGTTGCATTGAGGGCTTGGAGGACCTTACCGGATCTTCTGGAGTCCTCAATGATTTCACACACATCCTCCCAAATGAAAGTCCAACAGTAGTGGAAGAAATCTGAAGTGAAGCCATATGGTCGAGGTGCCTTGCCGAGCGGGGTGGCCTTCAGAGACTGATCGACCTCCTCCTGAGTGATTGGTCTCATCAGGGCTTCATTTTTCTCCTTGGTGACCTCCTTGGGTATGTGTTTGAGGATAGAGGCGATGGCCTAGGAGCGATCTGTCAAAGGTTCTGTTAGGAGAGAATGGTAATAGGTAAGAAATTCTTTTTCCACATCCATGTGTTGTTGAATATCAGTTCCTTGCTCTGAGATTATATGAGTGATGCGATTGGTCTGGCGCCTCTGAACCATGGGTCTATGAAATAATTTGGTGTTTTTCTCTCCCTCTTTCAGCCATGTGATGTGAGATTTTTGTCTCCATAGATCTTCCTCTTGCACTTTTCTTTTAGCTATCTAGTTGTTGAGGAGTGTTTCCTGCTATTTTAGAGCTTCCGTTAGACCCTGTGTTCTGATTTGGTGTTGTAGTGTTTGCATTTGCTGATGGAGATGCTCCTGTGCTTGGAAGATGTTGCCAAAGGTGGACTTGTTCCAGATTTTGAGTTGTTGTTTGAGGTTTTTTAGTCGTTGCTGGAACTTGTACATTGGGGTTCCTGTTTGGATGGCCGCCTCTTCCCACCAGGTCTTGATGTTTGCTTGGAAATCTGGGTGAGTTAACAAGAACTTTTCAAAACAGAAGGGCTTCTATCATGGGGTACCAATTATGTTGAGGGTTAGAAGAACTGGCCAGTGATCTGAACCCGCGGCCTCAATAACTGTGGCGTACCATGCTAGATCGTCCATCATGATGGCCTTAGAGTTAAGGAAGCGGCCCATTCTGCTGGATACATGTTGGGTCCTCGAGCATCTGTTGGACCACGTGAACGACCCATTGCCTGTTTCAACGTCGATGAGGTTCAGGAGCCCTATGGTGTAGTTAAAGAGCATGCTGTCATTTCCCAGAAATCGATTGCCTCCGTTTTTCTCCTCCAACCCCGTGATCATATTGAAATCTCCCCCTAGGAGTCACCTTTGGGGGCCTAAATGCTCTGCTATCTATTCCATGTGCTGAAGGAATGTTTCTTTATCCCCTGGTCTGGGGGGTCCATAGACGTTTGTGATGTAGACTTGTTTGTTTGAGCCAATGAGGTGAAACGAAGCGGTTATGGTCCATTTGGAAGTAAAAAAGTTGTCAAGAAAGATGGTATCGAGATTCCAGAGAAGTGCAAGACCTCCTGTTGCCCCAATAGCATCCACTTCCATGTGCTTTGCCTTTTTCCATCATATCTGAAGTGTGCTTTGTGCCTCTGTGCCCGCACACTTTGTTTCTTGTAAGAGTAGAATATCTGGTTGTTCCTTCCTGATTCTGTCTTTGAGCAAGGTTTGTTTTCTCTTTGCGTTGAGGCCTCTTATGTTCCAGGATAGTATCTTCATGAGGACGATGGAGGTTGGAGGGGGGGGAAGTTGTCCGAGATCAATTGAATTTGACCTGAGTTGACAAGGAAGTTACCGACATCCTGGATGAGCTGGTGCTTTGGTTTCCTTCCTCTTTTTTTTCTCCTCCTTTATGGTTTTTCGTTGTTCCTTGATGGTTTCTTTTTGTATTCCCAGGTTTGTGCTGGCTCTGGATTTACCTCCTGCAGAAGAGTTAAGGAAGACTTTGTGCACCTGATCAGGCGGTATGGTATACAACTGTTGCTTATGATAGGCTTGTTCTAGATGTGCCATATCGATTCGTGCAAGCTCTTGATCCTCCAGATCTATGTCTGGATCACCCATTTCCGGCCCGAGAATGACAGGGAGGAAATTCTTTGTGGATATTGGTTGTGAGGAGGAGAGAATGGGGGGATCTTATATGACAGGGATTTGGTCGGTTGCAGGGGTTGTCAGGGGGTTGGTAGAGGATGAGGGGGTTTCCACCGGGGTTTGGAGGGCGTCAAACAAGTTCTTTGTAAGGGGTCTAGTGGGGGCTTGGGGGGGTACCCTTTTTGTCTGATGCTTTCGTCTACCCGTGACCTGGGTGAATCTGTCCTTGGGTTTGTCAGAGTCTTCCAGAGTTGTCTTGGGGGGGTTATTTAGAGGGCATTCTCAGAAAAGATGGCCATCCTCGTGACACTTGTGGCATCAGAAGGGGATATGCTCATAGTCCAAGGTTTGGGACCATTCCTCGTCTTGATAATCTAGGATAATGGTGCCAGGGAAGGGTTTTGAAATATTTAAATAGACACATATACAGGCATAAGCAGTGTACCTTCTTTGTTTTGTGCCTCTGAGGCCTTGACGTAGCTACCGATGGTGTTTCCAATCCTTGCGAGGATCTCCTGCAGCCAAAATTCCTGTGGGAGTGAATATAGCCTTAGCCAGACCAGAGCATGGGTGAAATATTCTTTTTTTGGGCTTAATCTCTCCATCTAGAATCAGAGAAACATGCCTGCTGAGTTGTAGAAGTACGACCCCCCTTCAAAGATTCGGTTCTTGTCCTCCAGATTGTGCAATGTGATCATAAATAAGCCTTTTGATCCTAGTTAGAGGTCGTAATGGCCCTTGGGTTTCCACCAATGGTGAGTCCATTTGACCAGGTCTTTTTCTGAGGGCCATAACCCCAGGAATTTTCCGATCAAAGAAAAATCGTGCATACACTGCTTCTGGTCCTCCATTCTCGACGAGATGATGATGTATTTGGGAGCGATCAGAGCTTGTGGAATGCATTTCTCGGGTTCCCAAGTGCATTTGGTGCTTGGTAGGTTGGTTTCCGGGTCGATGTCGATAGTTTTTTCCTTTGGCATTTCGTCTTCCCAAATGAGTCTCTGCATACCGTCCGAGAGTTCGAACGTTGGACGCTTGAAATGGTTGGAGCCGTGCTCCTTTCCTGTAACAAAACTATAGGAGGGGGCTGGGGGTGCTCCTCCCTTGGCCTCCATGGCCACGGCTATGGAAAAAGGGCGACAGATGATGCAGGTTTTAGAGAAGAAACCCTAGCGTGCACGGGGTATTATTCACAAGGGTGAGTAATTTTATTACACTTCAACATTGACAATTACTTCTCCACAACCACTATATATATATATATATATTGGTTCATAATATACTATTATTATTTTTTTCAAAGAATCCACTTAGTACTCATTGCAAATGCTCACATGGGTGAAGAAGTGGGATTCACCTAGTAACCAAGACTTCCCAGGCTCTCACCCATCGCAACACTCCTTTGGCTCAAACACACTTAATTGTGGAGTTTTCCCCACAATTAAGCTCACTTAGATTGCTACCACATTTGCAAAATGTTAGCAAGTATCGTGCCTTATGAACTATTCAATTAGAGCTCCCTTCACTCTTTTTATTTAAGCACCAAGGGGCTTTCACAATGCAATATATTATATATCATTTTTTGGACTAACCGCATAGAGTAAGTCATTAATCTATGACCAATATCCATCAGTATTAGTCACAATTGACCAATAGTTCTCAAAAGTGAACACTTTTAAAAATAAACAATTTCTCAATTTCATAACAATAATTGTTTTCATTATTTCTTCGCATCTATTTATGTTTGTTGGCTTATATTAACTATATCACCAAACACTTATCCCTACATGATTGATCATCGCTAAGTTTATAATTTTTTTTCCCTAAATAAATATTATAGAGATTATGTAGAGTTCTGATGTTTTCTTTTGATTATTCCACGACCCTATCCCAATCTCTACATGCGAGGGATATTTAAGTTAATTTATTGCTTACAACACTATTATGTGCATACTCTATATGTTACATGCGAGGGCTCTTTCAAGTTAGTTTATTGCTTACAATATTATTGTGTGCGTGCTCTTGGGTTTACTCTCTTCCTTTAACACAATCGTTTCTTCTCTCCTTTTGGGTTTACTCTCTTTGCTTCATATGAGTATTTCTTTTATCCTTGGGTCTTCTCCTTTTGCGCGTTATGTTTTTATGTGAAATATGTATTTATGTAGAAGTTTGATCATTTTGATGGTGTTATTAAGAGTGGTTAGTGCAATAAATCATATTGACATTAGAAATTGAATTGTTAGGTTGTTAAAAAAACATGTTGTCCGAGTTTTTTAGATAAAAATTGTGTAAGAAGTTTTGAATGTTTTGAGTGGACACTCCACACATCATCAGTGACACATGAAGCATAAAATATGAATTAAATTTTGGTGAAAGCAATAATAATGTCCTCATTTTACCAATCAAGCAAGGTCTCATTAACAATACTCAAAGTATTATATTTATGACCTATTTGAAAACCATGCTCAATCATCATAACTATACCTTCAATGTCCCTAGAATATTTGTGGTTCCCCAAAAAATGGAGATATGATTCATGGATATATCCTATATACAGTCTTACACCAACAATCCATTTTGAAGATTATTTCTCTAGATGGGGTGACGACACGACCACTTGAGTAGGAGCCCAAGTGTTTTTCGAACATTTCCACACTAGGGCACCTCCATGCTAATTATCCCATGGTGAATTGAGGGATGTACTACTCCCATAATATTGTGATTACTCCACCTCGTTTTCACCATGCACTTGTGTTTATGATGGTTAAGAAGAAGTGAGCATCATTAATTTCATAGGGAGTGTGGATTAAAGGAAAAATTATAGCCTGAGGAGGATGGCGAAGAATGGTGTAACACCTTGTTTTCTCCCAAGACTGTAATTATGCACAAATTTCATATGTCAATAATATGAGGCATGTAATTGTGTTTTGATTTGATATAAACACCAAACTGTTGACTAAGAGGGAACAACCTTGATAAGTACCAGAAATGATACACCAGAGGAAATTGATGAAGTAGAGGACTGATGAGAGGGTTGAGTGAAATGGAGAAGAGATGAATCAGTGAAGAAAATATGAAGCTTGCACAAAAAAATTATCTATGCTTACAAACATGATGATTTCATCACCAACACACCAAACTAATGGAAGATACCACATGAAAATTAAAGAGAAGGTCATAAAGGTGGTTGGGTAGTAATGACTACTGCAATTGGCCCATGCATAGAAAGAATGGCCAATTGAGTGACCAAAAGGAACGTACCACAAACTGCCCCTTCCGATTGAAAAAGGGCGGACTGCAGGTTACGTCTAGAGGACTCAACAGAGAGCCCGGGGAATGGAGAAGAAGGAAGTGTGCAACACGAGAGAGAAGATAGAGAAACTTAGATGCGAAGAGAAGAAGAAAGGCTCAGAGACAAACAATAGAGAACAAAAGTGTAGACGATTTGGTTGAGAAAGAAAATATATATTTTCGGAAGAAAATAAGAAGCTTGTCCAAGTTGATATGATTACCCTAAACAAAGATGACCCAGATTCTCGAACTGGAGCAATATAGGGCTGCAACTTAGTGCTTACTGGACAGAAACTGACACTGGTAAGGGGAAGTCATTGAGGGACTATTAAGCAGAGAAGGGACTCCCTTCTGCAAAGGAAATCCAGTTGAGAAACCAACTGATAAACCTGTAGAGACCCAGAGCTTAGTGGGAAGTGGCAACTTCTGTTGTGTCAGAGGGAGAAGGAGAGTAACCTTCTTAGATCATCAGAGACTTGGAACCCTTCTGAGTCCATTTCCATGGTGGTATCATGTCTTGGCACGGGGGTGGCATGTTGTAGGAAGTGACTCTACAACAAGGCCTAAGGTTGGGACGAAAGGTGTTTTCTCTCAGTCAGTTGGATTGGATCATCATTTTTTCAGATAAGTGTTCATTCGTATTGAATTGAATGTGAATGACTTATGTGAATTCTCATGAATAATTATTTTTTTGTTAGTGCATATGAATGTTTAAATCCAAGAGTTTGGTTGCATACTTATCCTATGTCTTGAGTGCGGTAAGATAAACAATGTTGTGATGTGTACTAACATTTGATTATATCGTAAAAATGAATGATTGTAAATTGCTACCTGTTTGAGTACCCTATATTTTCCCTCTATAGAGAGTCTGCAACTTATGCGAGGCCTTGGGCTTAAGTTTGATATTTTGTAAAAGCTCTAAAATCATCTGGAGTCTTTAAAAGCCAGAGACCGAACTCTTACAGGACTCAGAAATGGCTAAGTCCTTAGAATGGACAGTTGTGATTTTGAAAACCCTACGTGGTCAGCGAAGAACCACAACTGTTGATTTGAAGAGATCATGACCATTGATAGGAGGGTGTTTAGAGTCGCCATGTCAGAGAGATCCCACAGATGTTCTGGAAAAGACCCTGAAACAAACCTGTCAGAGTAAGACCTTTCGGAAGAAAATCTCATGTATAGTGAGAATAATTTCGAAGAAAAGACCTTGAAATCCGACCGGTATGGATCGTATATCTATAAGCGAGAGGGATTAATTCTCTATCGTTGATCATTATGGGTTCCATAATTGAGTTGGAAGGGTGAGAGCTGACGATAAACGATAATGCAAAGATGTGTGTCAGTAGTTGATTAGGTGGATAGATTGAGCGTGAGACTAGCTAGCTCAGCATTGAACACTTCAGAGTACGACCTTGATGGATTCAGAGAAATCCCCTGATGGTTAGGAGTGCGAGTCTGATAGAGAGAACATCTCGACCATAGGTTGATGAAGAGAGAGAGAGAGAGAGAGAGAGAGAGAGAGAGAGAGAGAGAGAGAGAGAATAACCATTGATTCTCCGTGAGTTTTGTCTAGGTTTATAGAATGCAGTTATGGCATCGGGACTAACGTGGCATGCCAGAAGAGAAGCCAAAGTGAGTTTAGAGTGACATGTGTTTCTTACCCATAAGTGGATGAGCCGAGTGGGGGCCAACCTGATGGGAGAACCTTAGGCCTCGAATCAATCCCAACCGTCTATCGAGAGATTGTGACTTATGCTCATGGTTTTTTATTTAAGAGAAGGGTATATTGATCGATACTTAACCTGGTAGATATTCTAACAACACTTGCAGAAGTTTGAGGTACTTGTTGCTCCTATTGTTGTACATTTTGATTTTCTGGTACCTTTGGAATTTCTTTTTCAGTGATCTCATCAAGCACTGAGCATTTTGGTTTTTCTTTTTCCTGTTTCTTTCCCTACAATTGATCTTTGTACATGACCTTATCATTGAGTATGACATCTCTACTCCTAATGATTTTGTGATTTTCTTAATCCCATAAGAGATAATGAAAATCATTAACAATGTATCCTATAAAGGTACACGTCTTGTATTTTGCCTCAAGATTTGTTCTATTTTCTTTATCAATATGGACAAATGTTTCACAACCAAAAGTCTTCAAAAATGAATAGTTTACCTTTTTACCCATCCATGCCTCTTATGGAATGCCACAATCCAAATAAATTGAAGGTCCTTTTTTTTATCAAGTAAACAAAAATATTTACAACATATGCCCAAAACTGTAAGGGCAACCCTGCATGCAATCTAATACTCCTTGCACGCTCCATGATTGTCCTTTTCATCCTTTCTGACACACCATTTTCTTGTGGTGTTCCTAGAACTGTCTTCTCTCTGTGAATCCCATGGTATGGAAAATAATCATCAAACCCCTTGTTGTAATACTCACCTTCATTGTCTGATCTGAGACATTTCAACCTTTTTCCTATCTCATTCTCAACCAAAGCTTCCCATTTCTTAAAAGTATCAAAAACATTAGTTTTTTGTCGAATGCAATAAACCCAAGGTTTTATAGTTGCATCAACAAAAGTAACCTAATAACGAGAGCCACCAAGATATGATACCTGAGCTGCCCCCCATACATATGTATGCACAAGCTCTAACCTTTCACTCTTCTTTTCTTTTCCTACTCTGAGAAATATGTCTCTCTTCTGTTTTCCATAAACACAATGCTCACCGAAATCCAAATCAATTTGTTTAATATTTGGTAACAAATTTCTTTTATGAAGTATCTACATCCCCTTCTCACTCATGCGTCAAAGCCTATGATGCCACCGTGATGTATCCACTCTTGTAGAAGCTAAATAGATAGAAGAATCAGTATTACTAGTACATAAATACAATGTACCTACCTTCCCTCATTTTGCTATCACCAGTGATCCTTCGGTGACCTTCCACACCTTATCTCTAAATATGGATATACAACCTTCAGTTGCCAACTACCTTGTTGAAATTATATTTTTCCTTAGATCTGGAACATGTCTTACCTCTTTCAACAACCACTGGTTTCCATTCCTTTGATTTATTTTTACCTTTCCCATTCCAACAATTTTGCATGGTGCATCTTCTCCCAAATGAACCTGTCCAAAATCACCTTGAACATAATCTATAAAATGTTTCCTATAGGGTGTGTGTAATACCCCAAGGTCGAGCCCCTGTGAAATGTGATGATGTTTGTAGGTTAGTGAGCCAAGTAATTATAAGTTGATAGGATTATGTGTTTATTGGGCCAAAGAGCCTAAATTCTAAGGCCAGTGGGCCTAATTTTTGTATATGTAATTATGCATATTATTAATAAAATACATCGTTGTGTGTAGATCAACCACCAAGAAAGAGTTATGGGGGACTAAGCTCCACTGGGTAGGGAAAGGAATGGGGCTGAGAGGCTAAGAAAGAGGGGATAAGCTTGAGGGCTTAAACCAAGGGAATATTATAATGTATTCCTGAAAAGTACTAAAGTTGGGAAAATAAACCCAGTTATCCTAAGTTCCTTTGAGGAGAGGAACAAACTCTAAGTGGAGAGGAGTGTGCTCCTGAAGAGCCAAGTGTCACCCAGGACGCATGCAGATTTATGTGGGAAGTTCCACCTTTGTTGGGGGTTCACGAATCATTCAAACCACCTTCTTGAGGACTTCTCTCTCACCATTGCAGCTCTCTCACGATTCTGCAGGGTGACCATTCTCACCATTTCTCTCTCAACATTTTGACCAGTCTGGCCATTTAGTTTCCCATGAGTTCATCCTCAGCATGCTGGCCATCCCTTGTGCAGTTCACGCATGCACTGAACAAGTACACAACCAGAGTCATTTCCACCTTTGTGAACCTCTGTAAATTGTTGAGTCGTCCCCTTGCCTTACCCGATTTTGGTGGTTGTGGATTGAAGAGGCGAGTTGTTAGGCCCATGGTTGAAGAAGCAGGTTATCAGGTCTGTGAGAAACTCTCTCCATGTGAGAGAGTTTGCTGAGAAGTGATTTTTCCTGGAGGGAGTCTAGTACTAGCTACAAAGCTCTAAGAATTTCTAATCCGACCTGTTGTTGAAGCCCTGGAAGGGAAGTGGAGCAACTGATGGACTGTGGAACAATGAAGGTGCATATTCTCGGGGTGGGACATGCATGTGGGGAATGAGATTCCGTGAGCAATGGGCATAAGTAGGCTCCTTGGAGAGAATCCTTCCAGTTGCACAGTGCAGTTTCCCGTAGCCTCAACCTAGGTCTAGGATTCCTTTGCCCTGGGTGGAGTTTAGTCCTAGCTCGGGGGTGACCCACTGCTGATCATGATGAGCAACGTGGTCTAAGGCTGGGAGGTTCATGGAAGGTCTGCACATAGTTGGTGGTCATCTATTGAAAGATAAGTACCAAATCTTTGTTTATTGTATGTGGTGTAATTATACATGTTTTCTAACTTGATGAGTAATGCCTAGATATATCATATATGTTGTATGTGTAGGCTTATTGATAATTCCGCATTAATCTGTGTATGGTTAGAATATGTCATCTGTATGCATATAGTGTCTGAATATTTTAATGTTATTTATGCATGAATAAGTGGCATGAACAAAATGTTGTAACTATTAATTTGCGTTAGATATGCATGCATATAAATTCACAAAATGGTATCAGAGCTAAGAGAGAAGTCCATAAGTGACGTTGCCCGGTCTGTCCCGGGCTCAAGACATTACAAAATGGTATCAGAGCTAAGAGAGACTTCTTGTAGTGACATCGCCCGACCTGTTGGTGGCTGTGGATGTTACAAAATGGTATCAGAGCTAAGAGAGACGTCCTGTAGTGACGTCGCTTAGCCTATTGGTGGCTGGGGATGATACAAAATGGTATTAGAGCCATGGTTTCAACACTGAGACTGGATGGGCCATGTTAGTGGAAGTTGAAGCAAAAGTTTCAGAAAATAATTGTTGTCAAAATGGACAAAACTCAAGTTCATTGCCCATGGTTTCTACCTGGAACCTGGATGGGCCACAAACGAAAAATTCAATGAAGAAAGTCTGGAGAATTTTGAGGTATAGAGTGTTAGAAGAGCGTTGAAAGAATACTTGGACTGTGTTCAAAAACACAGGAGGTGTACCACATTGGAGAAATGGCCAGAGAGAAATAAATCACAACATTCGTGGTGTTGGGCCATTAGATCTGGGCGAGAGCAAGAAAAGCCGTTAGATCAAGTGAAGATTAAGTCATGACCGTCAGATCTCATTGAAGGGAGATCGACGATGGGGAACCATTATGGAAATCACAAGAGAAATTAAAGCGTGAGAAATTTGAGACTCCTCAATCCCTCAGGATCATTGATCTTGCTAGACCAACAGATCAATGGTGGATATCGATCCCATTATGGACGAGCATATTCACATTGCGGAGATCGGGAAGGAAATTAAAGCGTGAGAAAGTTGAGTTTCTGCAATCACTCAGGGCCATTGATATTCACGGTTCATTAAAACATGAATGTCGATCTTGAAAAGTGAGATAAGCACCCAAAGGTTAAGTCGAGGTCACATCTCTCGTTAACGTGTAGAGAAGACAGAGAGAAATTCGTGCAAGTCCTGTCCTTCGATCCAAGCAGGAGACGCGTGTCAGAATATCGACTTGTTCGGGATTTCGACGTTTGAGAGAAATGAGGTGTGCTAAGGCGCAAACTCCTGAAGTCCCGAAATCTGAAGTTAATACGTACCGCTCGTCGCAAGAGACACATGTCAGAAGATCGAATTGTTCCGGAGAAATGGAGTGTGCTGATGCACAAACTCCCAAAGGCCCGAAGTTCGGAGTTCATCTGGACCGTTCATCAAAAGGGACATGTGTCGACAGATCAAATTGTTTGGGAATTCGATGTTTGAGAGAAACAGGGTATGCTAAGGTGAAATCTCCCGAAGCCCGAAGTCTCGAAGTGACGTGGCCTGCTGGAATCACTAGGGATGACGTGGACACATGGGATGTGTGCCATGTGTCAGTGAGTTAAGAACCTTTGTAAGATATACATGCAGTTAGAATGTGACATATGTCATCCGCTTGATTGGACCATGTGTTGGCTTCGTGTGTCCTGCCACATGGCACTCCTAGAGGTGGCACAAGGTATTTAAACTTGGCGAAGAAGTTTGTTGGATCGGGCCCACATTAACTTTGATCATGATCTATCAAGATTGATGGTCGGACGACATTTCGGAGATCGAAGTTGCACAAAAGATAATTCTATAGGGCGGTCCCACAATCCAAATCACGGTTTCCTAGAAGGGGTACGTGTCAACGTGGGGACAATTGTGGAACGATCGATGAGTTTCTCCAAAACTGCCAACCCATGTCCCTGCAATTTGGAAAAAGTATAAAGTTTGATGTGATGTTTTCAACATTTATTAGTTCAAGCACGGAAACTGTGGGCCCCAGTGGACGTGTGGCGCCAGATCGGGAAGATTAGAGACTTGACACTCCAGAAGAAATGGTGCATGAAGGAATAGAAGGAAGAAATTATGAAGCTCCTATCCACTATAGATCAGAGAAAGGAATTTGGACCATAGATCCGTTGTTCTTCACACATTCTACAGTTTGTTGTTCTGTGATGTTGGGACGTGCGGAAAAAGGGAAACCTCCGAAGCCCGAAGCCCGAAGTTTCAACGCTTCGGATAAGCGCCCAAATCATAAGCACTGGGTCACAGTCGTGGTCCCATGCAAACCAAGGGCAGAAGAAAAAGGGGCTAATGATCGTAAATTTGTTGCAGAACAGAGCGAGGCTTAGAGATAGGAGCCCGAATGGGTTCTTGTCCGACCAAGACCCGCTGAAATTGGAATTTGATATTGCTTTTATTGAATCAGATTGGTTTATTCTGGAAAATTTTTAAAGTCTATTAGCCTGACAAAAATTCGGTTGACTGCACATTTTGTAGAATTAACAATTGTTAGAACCAAACCGAATTGTTGCATAGTGCAGAGAAATGGGGAAGGCACAGGGTGCTTACAGTTCGGAAAATGAAGTTAGAGGAATGGATGTCCATTTGGGAGTTGAAGGATCAAACTCCAATGGGCATGGAGAAGAGATAGCTAAAGAACGAAACATGATGAAAATAATTAAAATGTTGCAAAAAGATGTTCAAACTCACCAAGCATATAACAAAAAGCTCATAAAATCCAGGGAGAAATAAGGAGAATTCAACATAAAGATGATAAGAAGAGAAATTGGATAAGGAGAGCCTAGAAATAATAGAAAATAAATTGGATAAGGAGAGTGGCTCAAGAAAATCAAGAAGTCACAAAAGAACAAAAAGTGATAGCATACATCACCAACACTCCCCGAGGCATTCCAATAAGAGAGTAAACAACAAATCAAGTCTATCCCCTGTTAGGAAGCATAAGAGGTCTGGGGAGAGGTCTGGGGAGGATGAGCTACGAGGGGAAATGAACAAAATCAAACCTCCTACATTTGATGGTGAGCACAAGAAGGATGAAGATGCAGAGACATGGCTGCTAGGCATGAGAAAGTATTTTCAATTGCATAATTATTCTTCTCATGCAGAAGGAAGAATTGCCATCTACCAACTTAAAGGAAAAACATCCATGTGGTGGGATTAGCTGGTGCAAGTACAACACCTCAGGGAAAAAAAAATTGACTTGAAAGGATTTCAAGAAGCATTTTGTGAAGAAATACCTGACCAAAAGGTATTATGACATAAAGATGAAAGAGTTCTTTGAACTTAAAATGGGCAGCATGGCTATTGATGAATATGAAAGAAAATTCTTAGAGTTTTTGAAGTATGTCTCCTTCATAAAGGATGAGACAATGAAGATTCATAGGTACATGAGTGGGCTGCCATCTTTCATCAGTGATAAAATCCAATATGATTATCCCAAGACTCGAGAAAAAACTATAAGGAGAGTAAAATGCTTATATGATCAACAAAAAGGAAAGCCTTCTGGAAGAAGAAGAAGTTCAAGAAGGAACAAAGGAAGAAGGGAAACAAGCCTCCATTTCTCAGAAACAATCCTCAAGGAAAACCATCTTTTAGAGAGCATAGAATGGCTAAGGTAAGAGGGAAAAGGTCAAGGAAGGCACCCATTCAATGTTGGGGTTGTAAAGGAAACCACAAGTATAGAGATTGTCCTCACAAAAGTGACAAAGTGAGAGTTGTTCACAATCTTCAATGAGATGAAACAATGAGGGACATGGGCATACATGTACCAAGGATATATGCAGCCTTGGACAACAAGCAAACATAGTATCAATCACATATGATTTAAGTGGAAAGTATGATCAATAACCAAACCATTACTATTTTAATTGATTAAGGAGCTAGTCATAGTTATATAGATCCTAATATGGTGGAAAGTTTGCAATTGCCAATAAACACGCATGGGAAATCTTGGTTGGTGTAGCTAGCTACTGGAGCCAAAAGAAAAGTCAATGAGATGGTTAAGTCATGTCTTATGGACATGAATGGACTGAGCACAAAGGCAGATTTGAACATCTTGCTTTTAGGATCTTATGAATTCCTAATTGGTATGGATTGGTTAGACCAACACCATGCCATCTTAGATTGTCGTAACAAGGAATTCACTTGCTTGGATGAGGAATGAAATCGAAGAAAAATCCAAGGAATTCCTAGGGAAGTGACTATCAGAGAAATTTCAGCAACGCAACTGAAGAAATGATACAGGAAAGGCTTTCAAATATTTGCAGCCCATATGGAGGAAGCATCTAAGGATAAGGTGCCAAATTTGGAGGATCATGCAGTCCTGGAATATTTTGAAGATGTCTTCAAGGAGGCACCCGGAATACCTCTAAAGAGAGATATTGTTTTCTCTATTAATTTGATGCCTGGAGCAGCTCCAATATCAAAGACTCCTTACAAAATGAGTACACCAGAGTTAAAGGAATTGCAAATGTAGCTTGAAGAGATTCTGAAGAAGGGGTATATACGCCCAAGTGTGTCACCTTGGGGTGCCCTTGTCTTTTTCGTGAAAAATAAAGATGGGACATTAAGATTGTGCATCGACTTCAGATAGTTGAATAAAGTAACTATAAAGAACAATTATCTTCTGTCAAGGATTTATGATCTATTTGGTCAATTGAAGGATGCAAAGATATTTTCAAAGATAGATCTCAGGTCATGATACCATCAGGTAAGGATTAAAGAGGAAAATATCAGCAAGACTGCCTTTAGGACAATGTATGGTCATTATGAGTTCACAGTGGTGCCATTTGGGTTATCAAATGCACCGACTGTTTTCATGTGCTTAATGAATGGTGTTTTCTGGGAATATTTAGACAAGTTTGTCATTGTCTTTTGTACGAAATTCTTGTATATTCCAAGTCGTAAGAAGAGAATGAGCATCATTTTGGGATGGTGCTGCAAGTTCTAAGGGAGCATTAGTTGTATCCAAATTGAGCAAGTGTTCATTTAATCAAAACACAATTCACTATTTGGGGCATATCATATCTGAAGAAGGGATAATAGTGGACCCTGAAAAGATTGAGGCCATTAAAGGGTGGACAACACCTAAGAATGTGACAGAAGTTAGATTCTTCATGGGTCTAGCTAGCTACTACATAATTTCATTGAAGGGTTTTCAAGAATAGCTCACCCCATCACTTCCTTGCAAAGGAAGGGAAAAAAGTTTCAATGGACAGAAGAATGTGAAAAGAGTTTCCAACAATTGAAGCAATTGTTAACTAGTGCTCCAATTTTGAAGATCGCAAATCCAAATGAAGATTTCGTGGTTTGCACATATGCGTGTAAAGAAGGACTTGGTGGAGTCCTTAGCCAAAATAGGTTTGTGATATGTTTCAAGTCCAAAAAATTGAAAGAGCATGAAAGACTCTACGCCACTCATGATTTGGAATTGGCATCCATAGTGCACGCTTTTAAGAAGCAGAGGCACTACCTCATGGGAAAGAGGTTTGAGCTAAGGACAGACCATAACAGTGTGAAATATTTGTTTGATCAACCTACTTTGAATGCTAGGCATAGTAGATAGTTGGAATTCCTTTGTGAGTATGGCTTTGATATCAAGCACATCAAAGGAAATGAGAACAAAGTGGCTGACGCACTCAGCATGAAATGCATGCTACAACCATTAGCATGTATCAAACAGATCTTAAAGGAATAATTTCAGAAGATGCAAAAGCAAATTTGCAGTACATGGAATTGGTAACAAAATTGCAGCAAGGTAAAATGCAACATAAAACTAAATATTATGAATTGGGAATTGATGGAATTCTTTTGTACAAAAACATAGTTTATGTACCAGATTCTATGGAATTGAGGAGTGTGATTTTAAAAGAGATGCATAATGTGCCTTATGCAGGACACCCAGGATATCATAAAACAATTTCAGTAGTCAAGAGCCAACATTATTGGCCCGACATGAAGAGGGAGATTGTTGAATACATAGCTAAATGCTTGGAATGTCAAAGGGTCAAGGCTGAGCATAGACACCCAACTCGGTTACTCCAACCATTGCCCATTCTTGAGTGGAGATGGGAAGTGGTGACAATGGATTTCATCACAGGATTGCCCAGAACAAGCAAGCAACATGATGCAATCATGGTAGCAGTGGACAAGCTTACTAAAGCTGCCCATTCCATTCCTACGAAGACTACTCATAAGACAATTAATGTTGCTGATATTTATATGAGGGAAGTAGAACACTTGCATGGCGTACCCAAGACAATTGTGTCTGACAGAGACCCAAAGTTTACATCAAAGTTCTGGAAGGGGTTATTCAAAGGGTTCAGAACAAATCTGAACTTTAGCACTGCTTATCATCTTGAGTCTGATGGGCAGACAGAGAGGGTGAATCAAGTGATATAAGATATGTTAAGAATGTATGTGATGGACAAACCATCCAAATGGGAAGATTAAATACACTTGGTAGAATTTTCCTACAACAATGGGTATCAAGCATCACTGAAGAAGAGCCCGTTTGAAGCACTTTATGGCAGAAAGTGTAACACCCCAGTAAGTTGGGACAACCCAGCTGATAGGGCAGTGGTTGGGTCAGAGTTGCTCAAGGATATGGAAGAACAAATGCTGAAGATTAAACAAAATTTGAAGGCTTCCCAAGACAGGTAGAAAAGTTATGTTGATAAGAACATAACTCACAGGAAATTTAAAGTAGGGGATCATGTATTCCTAAGAGTGAAGGCCAACAGAAGCTCCCCAAAGTTGGGAAATTGTTCAAAGTTAACAACTCGATATTGTGGGCCATTTAAAATCCTAGAGAGGATTGGTCCAGTAGCATATAGGCCTGCATTGCCCGCATGGATGTCTATACATAATGTATTTCATGTGTCATTTCTTAAGAATTATGTACCTGATGCTAATCATGTTATTGATTGGAATGTGATTCAAGTGGAGCAGGAAAATGCTTTTCAGGTGCATCTGGTGTGTATACTAGATCGGAAAAGCAAACAGTTCCGGAATCAATCCTGGTACGGTCCTCAAGACGCAACATGGGAGAATGAAGATGCTATGCGGGCAGAGTGCCCATATATTTTTGAAGATTTTGAAAATCTTGTTGATATTTTGCAAATGAGTTGCACTGAGGACAATGCAAAAATAAGGAGAGGGGATTGTAATACCCCAAGGCCGAGCCCCTGTGAAATGTGATGATGTTTGTAGGATGGTGAGCTAAGTAATTATAATATGGTAGGCTTATGTGTTTATTAGGCCAAAGAGCCTAGACACTAAGGCCAATGGGCCTGATTTTTGTATATGTAATTATGCACTTTATTAATAAAATACATCACTGCGTGTAGACTGGCCACAAAGAAAAAGTTACGGGGGAATAAGCTCCACTGGGTAGAGAAAGGAATGGGGCTGAGAGGGTAGGAAAGAGGGGCTAAGATTGTGGGCTTAACCCAAGGGAATGTTATAATGTATTCATGAAAAGTACTAAAGTTAGGAAAATAAACCTAGTTATCCTAAGTTCCTTTAAGGAGAGGAACAAACTCCAAGTGGAGAGGAGCATGCTCCTGAAGAGACAAGTGTCACCTAGGACACATGCATATTTATGTGGGAAGTTCCATCTTTGTTGGGGGTTCATGAACCATTCGGGCCACCTTCTTGAGGAGTTCTCTCTCACCATTGCAACCCTCTCACAATTCTGCAGGTTGACCATTCTCACCATTTCATTCTCAACATTCTGACCAGTTTGGCCATTTAGTTTCCCACAAGTTCATCCTCAACATGTTGTCCATCCCTTGTGCAATTCACACACGCACTGAACAAGTACGCAGCCAGAGTCATTTCTGCCTTTGTGAACCTCTGTAAATTGTTGAGTCGTCAGAGCAAGGAAAATGGTGAGAATGGTCAGCCTGTAGAATCGTGAGAGAGTTGCAATTGTGAGAGCGAACTCCTCAGGAAGGTGTCTCGAATGGTTCATGAACCCCCGACAAAGGTGGAATAGGAAAGTGATTTTCAGGTGCATCCGGTGCGTATTCTGTATCGGAAAAGGAAGCAGCTCTGGAATCGAGTTGTAGGGCTTGTAAAAGTTCAGTGGACCTGGTACGGTCTTGAGGACGCAACATGGGAGAATGAAGATGTTATGCGGGCAGAGTACCCGCATCTTTTTGAATATTTTGAAAATCTTGCTGATATTATGTAAATGAGTTGTGTTAGCACTGAGAGTCACCCTTAGATTGCAAGATGATAAGCCCAATACCCATAAAAAAGGTTTGTAAATGTAAATTAATGATGAAAGGTCAAATGGACAAAACTCAAAATCAGAATGTTTTAACACAGAAAACTGGGCTAGCATGCATAAGCAAATGAGGTTTTGATTAACTTCAATCAGTGGTTTAAGGATAAAGGTGAATAGAAGGAAGACTTAATGAGGAAGGTGGATAGGTTTTCTATAAGCATCAGGCCTTCAAGTAGCCAGTAGAATAAAATCTGAGTCACAATAACTTCTTGAACTTAAAGTTTAAAACACTGATAAACATTCATAGCAACATTATAATCAAACATCCATTATAACACAATTGCAACATCTCATATGGATCATCCAATCATGAGAATTTTAGAGTAAGAAGAAACAAGATGATGAAAATAAACTGACTTCTATTAACGAAAATGTCTCAAGTCCCATACATAACCAGAAAACAACTCTGCTTAGTCAAAATATTACAAAAGGGGAGATATGCTCAACCATCCGACCCTCTCAAATCATTCATCAGATGTATTTATAATCAAGACAGTGGCTGGTGTCTTCTCTTGTCTTTCATGTTCCTTATCCCAGAAGGAAACTCGGGTAAATCTAGGCCTGCAAGAAAAACTGCCCTCTGTGGTACTTCGGGTTGACAACTTTCTATCTCTTCGGCCAAACCCTCCATGCTTCCATTTAAGAGGGGTAGTCGATAGTTCAACCACCAGTCCTTTTTTCATTAACTGATTTCTCCTTGGGATCAAGATGTGGAAAAACTACCTTATGTGGTACTTCGGGCTGACAACTTTCTATCTCCTCGGCCAGACCCTCCATGCTTCCATTTAAGGGGGTAACTGATTGTTCTCTTTCCTCTAGTGATAGACTGGTCACGGTCTGCTAATGCTTTGCTTATCCTTGTGATGCTCCTTTGATGATTTGGCTTAACGCCCGGTTTATGTTACCACGCGTTGATCTCGGATTGGACCCCATATAAGCACGTGATTGCGGAAGCTGCCAAGGGTGGTTTGGGTCTACACCACTTTGGACCCCACAATCCACCACCAACTACCATGTACCTCTTTAGATATACTGTGGTTTCGATTGTGGGACCGCTCTAATATTTTAGCGTTCGAGCACTTTCTGTTCCCGCAATGAAGTGTGGTTGTCGATCTGATGCAAATCCACGATATGGGAAACCCTGCTATTTTAGCGCCCTCGCTAAAATTTATCCATCTGCCAACTCTAGAATCCTTTAAATCATGCCTAGAGATGTAGCCAATTTTGGTGCTTGAGAGATTTGAATGTTGAGCAGAAATACCTCCCGGAGGACGATTTCCCAAATCTAACGTGGTGGCCTGATGTCACCGTGCTGGCGTTGTTGATGATTGCAGCTATGTGAGACATTCTCCAACTTACAAACCTGTGAGATGTGGATCATTGCAACTATGTGAGTCTTTCTCCAGCTTACAAATCTGAGAGAAAACCCCTAAGAAGGGTACGTGGTTCCTACCTGAGACAGAGGTGGAACGTAGAGATGACCTCCTCCATTCAGAGAGTTGAGAAGAACTCCAGATGATTATCCAGTGGAAAATGCGATCTGTTGAGTTAGACGTGCCTGTGGCTGAGCATAAGGTGAACATGTGAAATCTCAAAGTGTTGGTTGCATCGTCATGTGAACAGAAATGAAGATAATGAATTAGCCTGCTCTTTGCAACAGAGTTGACGAGAAACTCCAGATGTTTCTCCTATGTGAGGCAGTGGGAACGAAGATATGTACAGTGGACGTGCCTGTGGACGAGGACAGGTGAACGTGTGAAGATCTGGTTCTTCTGTGTAATGCAGTGAGCTAGACATGTGGACATCCCTATGTATGTGCCCCTAGTGGATGAGCACTAGTGGGTGTATCAAATCCTTTGCTATATTGATTAAGAGTCAGACCTGCCTGTAACCCTAATTGTAATGTAAAGGGTACAGGCCGGCCCTACCTTAATGTGACTGGTAACTAATGTAAAAGATAATTAATATGGTTAATATTAATTATATTATAAGCTAAGTGAGGTGGGCCCTGTTGTGCCAACAGACACTTCTGTTGACAGGTTTAGGTTAGTATAAGTAAAGGTAAAATCCCCATTGAGGAAACATATCTTTCATGTGAGTTTGGAAATTTTAGCAAGCACACTTCTTTGGGAAAAGTGCGCACCTCTCTTGGGCGCTAGAGTTATTGGGTTTGAGCACCCTCTTGTGTGATAGGGTTTATCTTGGTGGTGAAGGTATTTCTCTTAAGGAATATAGCAAAGGATTTGGCTGGATTTTCTTCCCTTGTTGAGAAGGGTTTCCCAGGATACTTCTTGTATTCTTGTGCATGGTGCTTCTTCTTGTGATATTGGTTGCTGCAACATTTATGGTCATGGTTAAATGCTAAAAATGGAATGAACTTCATTCTTAACTTAGCTTATTGAAAAATCAACATGGTATTAGAGCATAGGTCTTGAAAGAACCCATTGCACAAGCATCCACCAAGTCTCATATCACCTTTTGTAGAATCGTACGACCCTTCTAGGGTTTCCATAAAATTTCGTACGACCTTCCTTTCAGTGGTAATTCAGCTCTTAATACTTGGATGCTGGGGATACTTTTGGCATGGAAGAGTACGACCTCTTCCAATGTATCTCCAAAATCTCTCAAAACGAAATTCTGAGAAATTTTGATTTTTGGCCCTAGGGTTTCTAGGGTCTCGAAATTTCCTGCAAAATATTAATTCTAGATTTCTGAAGAAACATTCTCCTGAATCAACAAGCATCTTCATGACACTATCAAATTGATTGTTGGCAGTCATAAGTCCAATATAATCCAAGGTTGCTAATTCAATCTAATTATAAGGTTTTCAAAATCGAGTTGGCGAGAATTTGAAGAAACCAATCAAATGAATAACATAACATTAATAGAAGATGGGCTTGATGGAGCAAGCAACTTCAACTCCTGGAAATCAAGGCTTCAAGTCACCCTTGAAGAAGATGACCTCCTGGATGTGGTAACTAAAACCCTACTAGCCACAACTACAAATATGGAGAAGAAGATAAGAAAGGAAGAAGATGTCAAAGTAAGAAAATTAATCATCTACTCAGTAAGAGACCACCTCTTACCTCAGTTTGCCAACCTAAAGACAACCTATGATATGTATGAAGCTTTAAAAGGAATGTTTTAAAGTGACAACACCCTCAGAGCTCTTACTTTAAAGAGCCAACTTCAAAGCACGAATATGACAAAGGGTGACTCAGTTGCCATCTTCTTTATGAAGTTATCAGAAATTAAAGAACAACTAGAGACCATCGGGGAAATCATGTCTGATAGAGAACTTGTCTTAATCACTCTCCATAATATTCCAAAATTGTTGTAGCCTTTCATTCAAAGTATCAATGGAAGAGAAGCTCTACCAACCTTTGATTGTCTATGGACAGATTGTACTCAAGAAGAACTTAGACTTAGAAATATACGAGTGGAAGATTCCTTGGAATAAAATCATGCTCTTGCACTTCATACAAAGAAGGGAGGAAAATTAAAAAAAATTGCAGGCAAACATTTAAAGGTGAAAAGTCTTCATCAAATCCAGGTTATCAAAGAAGAGATATTTAAGAAATTATGTGCTTTAGATGTGACAGTTATGGACACTATGCAATAAACTGTCCAACCAGGAAGAAGGGAAGGAAATATGCTTCCACCCCTGACATTGATCCAGACCCACCTCAAAAGAATGAAGAAAAGAGAGAGGAGAAGTACTTCCTCTAAAAACTAAAGCATGCCTACAAACTAGGTAAACCAATTGATTTCAAATGTTATAGTTGATTGCATTTTTTGAATAAATCCCTAGTATGGGAACCCTCAAAGACTTGGACCATTATCCCTGGTACGAGAGTCCAAACCATATTGATTTATTATTATACAAGACAATCATAGATGTTGTCCTTAAAAAGAAGAGATATCCATTCAAACAAACCCAGAGAATATCAGATGAAGATTGACAGTGAAACAATACCGTCTCCCCCTTCAACAGTTCAGAGGGAGAAAAACATTATTCCAGTTGATCCAGGTTCTTCAGTTGATATGGTCAGAGATATTGCAGTAGGGCAGAAAAGGCATACCTAGACTCACTCTTCAAGAAGCAGAGAAAACATACAAGCCTCTCAAGGCACATCCCAAGAAAGTAAAAGAGATCTTCAAAGCTATCTTTCAGTTATGAGACACCTTATTGATGTTGAGCCTCCTTGACTTAGAGAAGTCATAGGAGAACATGTATGGAAAGATGCCATAACAAGAAGAATACTAGAATATCTTAAAGAATGATGCATAAGATATTATTCAGAAACCAGAAAGGAAGTCTGTAGTAACTTCCAAGTTGATCTATAAGATCAAACATGCACTTGATGGAAGTGTTTAGAAATACAAAACAAGATCTATAGCCACAGGTTTCTCTCAAAAAGAGGGAGTTGTCTTTGATGAGACACTTGATCCAGTGAACCCATTACACTTCCATCCATACTACCATCCATGAGCTAGAAACTATATCACACAAATAAATTCTTGATGAGTTTGGAGTACAACTAGAGTATTGTTGATCCAAACCTATATCATTTCAGTGTTGTTTCCCTAGTTTGTAAAAATAACTATACTGGCCAAGAGTTATGGTAAACTCCAAGATGTGAATGTGTGATTTGACGGACCCTGTATAAAGGGTCGACGAATGTAAATGATGTGTGTATATATATAGATGTGTGTATATATATGTTGCATGACTGCTGAAAGGGGAATGTTCTGAAAAAGAGACCAAAAAAACCATGTGACGCATCACTGGATTTCAACCAAACAAGCCATGTGACGGAGGAGTCAGGACACACAACTGGATTCCAACGAAAAAAGCAGAAGCAGGAGTCAGGACACATGGATTTCAACTTTAAAAAAGCCACGTGACGCAGGAATCAGGACACAGAACTAGATTCCAACGAAAAAAAGCCATTTAGTAGAACAGCTTTTCTGGTTAATGGTAGAGTTAGGTTAATGGTAGGGTTCTTTACAACTCGAACAAGTTTGAAATCTACCACATTTATTTTCGGAAGGCAAGCATACAAAATTAGGTATGTACTGATATATTCACGCTGGCTAAGGACTTTGAATATTTAGGTATTCGTTTTGTTATATATTCTTGTCTCTACCAGAATGTTTTGTGCACCATCAATGTCCTGTAATATGCCAATAGAGTTCATTGTTTTACATCGGGAATATATGAGGACGAATCATGTGACTGTTGTTTACTCTATTAGATATCGATCTGTTTTTTCTCCATTTTCTGATATAGCTGTGAAATATTTTTGTGGTAGCTCATTATATTAGCGAAGACTCACGAGTTGGAGAAGTTCAACAACCGATTCGTAGCCTGTCCAATGTTTTCAGTGTTTGAAATTAAAACATGGGTATCTGCAACAAAACATGTTCATCGTAAGAACAGGCTTGGAGAGGGAGGATTTGGCGCTGTATTCAAGGTAACATACGCTAAGAAAGTTTTTCTTCTCTTCTTTCCTAGTATATTATAAAGTCTTAAATTTAGTAGCAGGCACCCTTAACAGTTGGATCTACAA
>ML789659.1:331947-374522 GCA_009831015.1 Picea engelmannii
AGTATTGATTTTCATATCATGAGGATGGGAGGCTGAATGTAAGTTCTACATTGTAACATGGCATTCTCCAGCCTCCCTTTCCTTTTGTTTGGTATCTATTTATCTGTGTTTTAAGCGATGTGGAAGCATTGAGAAAATAATTCAGAGGATGCTCTTTCAAGAGTGAAAGAGCCTTTGTTTGATCTCCTTTAACCTCATTTACATTGCAAGGGGAAAGTTCACTTGTTTGTAAATTAGAATATATTTACTTACATTTTTGCATTCAAAAAGGTTTTCACTTCAAGGATTAGATGATTAAGAGATCTAAGGATGGATGAAGATTAGTATATATATTTTAATTTTGTATTAATAAATTAATATTAACATTAAGTCTACTTCACCATTTTTTTTTTTTATATTTGACCATATTCATCATTACATTATGTTACAAATCTTTCCTTGAATCCCCACTTCAAGGAGTTACAAATCTTTTCCCACTTCAAGGATTCTCTAAATGCTGGAGAAATTTAAGATTAAGATAGCTGTAAACTAATATATATATATATATATATATATAAAATGGATGTAAACTAGTATATATATATTTTAATTTTGTATTAATATTAATATTAACATATTAAGTCTACTTCACCATTTTTTAATTTAATAACTTTAGCGGTTATATTTGGAGATATTCATCGTTACATTAAGCTACAAATCTTTCCCACTCTGTGCTGCTGAAAGTGCGTCTGAGCACAATTATCTCATCTTATCTAATCATTTATCTTAATATAAATAAATGTCCTTGTTAAACAAAAATTAAATTTTTCTTAATATTTAAACGGGTTTCATATGAGCATTTCAGTAATTGTCCTCTAATCCTATCCTAGTTTTATGATTATTTAGGATGCAGCTTTTATATGAGACCAAAGCCGGGTGCCAATGCCCATCTGTTCTCCTTTATTCTTTGCTCAGTTTTTTCTGCATGTTTCCTCAAACGCACACTTGTTAACCATGTTTGTTACCAAGACTGAAGCGCAAGTATTTCATCTTGGGCATATAAAGGAAATGATGACAAAATATGGTCAGTTAACCTTTTAACATATATCACTTGTTAAAGTCGATTCACCTTTCTGCCATTTTATGGTAAGGTTGAACAAAATAAAAAGTGACAAAAGGATAATAATAAAAGAAAATGGGATTATTGGGAACTGAAAAAAAGTTTGGCAAGAGAATAAACAGAAAAAGGGTGAAGGAAAGGGAAAGAGGTTCTTTCAGTGATTATGAGAAGTTTCGAATCTTGCTCAATAATTTGTGAGGTATGATCTCACCTTTTCTATTGATAAAATGATGAGATCTCCAGGATGCTTCCATCTACATAGCATTATGCTTCTTTTATTGCACATGCCTACGATTATAATAACTAGTTCACTGCATATCTTCATATTTCAAAGTTGTGGCTATTGAATCAAGATGGGAAGGATTTCCTAAAAGAGAGGCCATCATTGTATTTTTGTTTTGTCTTTTGTCAAAACTAAGGAAGAGATTCGTCTGTAGAAAATCATGTATAGTGATTGTTTGCCTTCTTAGGAGCTGATTTTCAGCACTGGCATAAAGATATGGTGAATTTCGTGCTAAGAAACTAGATATTATTTTTTGTAAAAGAGTATAGGTTGAGGTTGTGTACTGATTCTTCACCCCTGAACCGTTGAGGCTTGGTTACCCGTCATACAAGTTTGAAACAAATATTTCCCTGTACAAAGTCTCTATCTCATGTTTTTAGGACAATATTGTTATTTGGAAAGAACAGTTGCATCCCCTGTTTCACCAAAACAGTCTGACTTGTATCTGGAGATCGTTGTATGATCTCCCTAGAAAGACTTGTATCTGGAGATCGTTGTATGATCCGCCTAGAAAGACTTGTATCTGGAGATCGTTGTATGATCTCCCTAGAAAAAATCTGCTTTATATGTTTAACTTTTAGCTTTGCTTTTAGTCAAAAGAGGGATTCTGATCTTTGTGTTTAACTTTTAGCTTTGCTTTCCCTCAAAGAGGTAAGGTGTTTGGCACAGGTGCCAAACTACCACATCAAATGATAAACTGGAAAATGATTTAGCAAAGTACGGATAGTTAAACAGGCAAGATTGCCAAATCGGCAATCAAGGTGTCAACACACAAGATCTGTAACAATGAAAGCAGGAAGGGTCAACGCCCATGGAAAAATATCAACATGCAGACAAAATTACATCAGCAAATAATGCCAAACAAAATGCTGTTAAGTTTTTATTGGCATGATAGCAAGGGAAAGAAAAGGCTAGGGGTCTCTACCTCTAAAGTGCTAAACGAATCTTGAATTCAATAGTGTGGGTGTGCAAAACAAGGAAATTAATGCAAATTTATAAATAAAATGCACTCTACTTCGGCACCAACTATGGGATGTGATCCTAACACTTTGTAATAGAATTTTGAGGAGTGTGGGTGTGCAAAACAAGGAAATGAATGCAAATTTATAAATAAAATGCACTCTACTTCGGCACCAACTATGGGATGTGATCCTAACACTTTGTAATAGAATTTAGAGGAGAAGAAGGCCGCATCCAAACTACCATCTGACCTGAGACTGAAATGGAAATGGTATTTAGAGGACYAGTTAAAGACGAGAGAAATGCTTACACTAAAAGAGAGAAGCTCTTAAAGGTAGTGCCATTAAGATCCCAACCTTGAACTTGGATGCCCTCCATATTCACCCATTGAAATGGGTTAGTTAAACTGAAAAATTCTAAGCTACCAAGCAAAGGGAAGTGTTTAGTTCTCTGTTTCAAGCATAGGGAAGTGTTTAGTTCTCTGTTTCAAAGAATTGAAGCATACTTTGGGGGATCCATTCTTATCGAAGAAGGGGAAAAAAATGGCCTTCCAAACTCAAATAAATTGAACCACTAAAATAGAAAAATGTAAAATTGAATGGGCCGAAAAATATAGAATAAAAAAAAAATAAGAGTTAAATTCCCCTAACAAACCAAATGGATCATAGCAGGTGTATTTTAAATGGAGCATAGATGAAAAAATGGTCAAACCATCCCCTATATGGCCCCATAGACACTTTTTTTTTTATAATCCCTAGAGGGTTTTAGTGGCGGTTTTTAATTGTCCCCAAAGAAACTTTTAAGGAGGGTTGGGGGAGTCGAACAAAATACATCTTACCTTATTATGAGGGGGGTTTCAAAATGCCTCTACCTTGTTATGAGAGGGGTTTCAAAATGCCTTTGTACCTTACAATGAGGGGGTTCCAAACTAGGTAAGCTCTTATGAGGAGGGCTTCAAACTGCCCTTGTACCTTGTTATGAGGGGTTTTAAATTGCCTCCATACCTTGCTATGATGGGGTTTTCAAACCACCCGGCCATAAGATGCTATGAGGGGGTTTTCAAACCACCTTTGTACCTTGCTATGAGGGGGTTTTCAAACCACCTCTGTACCTAGCTACGAGGAGTGTTTCAAACTACCCCAATAAGTTGCTAGGAGGGGGTTTCAAGCTGCCCTTGTAATCTATGAGGGGGCTTCCAAACTGCCCATGTAAGTTGCTATGTGGGGGGTTTTAGACCAACCCCATACATTGCTATGAAGGTGTTTACGTACAAATGCCTTTAATATTTTATCTTTCCTCTAAAATTCTCTTGACGCAATGAAGCTTTCGTCAATAATTGAAACCAGACAATCATAATTGCTAATATAACATGACATTCCTCATCATCATTCCATTTACATAATCTATTTTCAACAACTCTTATGATGAGAACTTACCAATCTTCTTTATTAAAATGATCACATATCTATTAAGATAAACATTTCATCCATTTATCATTATCTCAACTCATCCTAAAAGAAGTTTTCTAAATTTCATGAACAAAATTTTCCATAATCGTTACAAATGCTTTTCTAAATTTCATGAATAAAATTTGCCATAATTGTTAGAAATGCTTGCAAGTGGCCATCAAAAAACATTAGCATCTCTATACACAAACATCTTACATCTTCGACTGAATATTTACAAATCTAAAAGTATAAGTACACTAGCCCCTCATAACCATAATTGTCCTTATCGTCAATCAAACTACCCAATTCATCAATAAAAATCCTTTAGGGAAGAGTCTCACAATTGTTTTAGCTTTCGCTCGTATGTTCATTAAGAAGAACCTCTCATCTTCTATCATAATTTCATCATTATATCAATTTATCTTAGAGATTTTTCTACAAATTTTAGAAATTCTTAAATAAATCAATCTTAATCTTATGTCAACTAGGTAATACATAATAACAAGACATACACATTTTAGAAATTCTTAAATAAATCAATCTTATGTCAACTAGGTAATACACAAGAACAAGACATGGAAGCACAAATAGTTGATTGATAAAAACAACTTTAAATCAACAAACAAATCGAAATCTTTCACGATCATTGTCAAACTCAAGAAGTCATAATATCCTAAGTCGTACCGTTGTATTCAACATGCATTTTTTATTCTTTTATTAAGGACATGAGAATAAGTTTCAGTAAATCATGTAGCTCTTAATTGGTTTCGTACCAAGAGTCACCACTTCACTTGACTCTCAAGTGAACATAATCCAAACTATAATTTCATCTTATTCATAGAGAACATTTTGCTCATATAACATACCAATAATTAAATCAAATCAGAGGATTCCTCCTCAACATAGTTATGCAAAATGGGGCATAATTGATGGTGCCTACCTAGCCACTCTCTTCTTCAAATAATATTTCCATTTACCAAGCCATTAACAATAACAAAAATTTGATTGTGGTGGAACCAAGTGCATTGAATTAGAATTATGAATCTATTGAATGCTCAACAAATTTGTGATATGATGAGATTAAAAATATAATCCTTTCTATAAATGGATAACAACATACTTGTCCTTTTTCAGTTTTTAGATTGAATAGGAAATATAAATGGATAACAACATACTTGTCCTTTTTCAGTTATTAGATTGAATAGGAAATGTTACAAGGTACTTAAGAAATATTTAACATAGGCTCATTCACAATACTAGGACATGAGTACTTGCCTCTCCCTCAATATCGGTTTGCAATAGTAGAAAAACTTTGGAGCTAGTGATTTGGAAGGTTCTACATTGAAATGAATTAATACAAGTTTTCCTCAGCATCTAAGAATCTTAGAACTATTCCAAGATTAAGCATATTGTTATAACTCTACTTTCATTTGACTTGACTATCTTTCTTCGAGACTATGTTGCTCTAAGTCCTAATGGAGATGACTTGGATTGAAAGAGGGGAGATGACCGGGATTGAAAGAGGACCCATTCTTGACATATTTTTTCCTTGGTCTAAATCAAGATTAGCTAAACCATCGGCTAAACATTGCCAATATTTTGAATATGTTGCAATCAAATTTCTAAAAGAAATTAAGTAATTAAAAACCTCTTTAAGAAGATACATTAATCACCAATTTGAAGTTAAATAAAACTTGTGATTCCAGATTAAATTTCTTTTCAATTTCTCATTATATTTTGAGAATCCCCTTTAAACATAAGTACTATCTGGCCAAGGTTTGTCCTTTGTAAGGGCCATAATTTATGCAAAACGTTTAGTAAATCCACTCACATTTAAAAAATATCTCACTGGAAAACCTATACAATCACAAATAATTCCTCTTCACTAGATTGGCTTATGATGCACTATCAAAATTCAATTTAGTGAAAGTTCAAGAGGCTGCCACTCATTCAGATTAATTCTTATTGAGTGGGAAATATATTAAATTGAGTAAGTGTGATCAAAATTCAATTTAGTGAAAGTTCAAGAGGCTGCCACTCATTTAGATTAATTTCTTATTGAGTGGGAAATATATTAAATTGAGCAAATGTGGACACTTTAAATACTTAGTATTCAAGTTTATATTCATCTTTTGAAACTCTTTTAATGTCTTTTTCTATCCACTTTTTAGATGTAATGGTTTCAAAAATATTCTTTATAATATTCTTTTTTAAATTCAAAATAAATATATTTAATTCTTAAAATATTTAAACTTTTTTGAAATATTGAATTCATTAGATGAAGTAAATCTCTTGATGTTTTCGGAGCAACCACAAGCCAAGGTTTTTGACAGTCGCGACCATAACAGAGGATACCATGAGCACTAGAGGGGGGGTAAGGGTACCCCTCATACAAACAGGTAGTGGTAGACAAAGGGAAAGGGCCAAGGGGTGTATTTTTTGAGGCACCAATGACAGGCACCTCGGGATCTGACCTAGGAAAAGGTCAGGAAAGGAACCGGGGAAAAAGTGAATGCATGGAAGAGGAAGCTAGAGAAACCCATAATGAGACACAAGACACAGCGAAGACCAACCGGGCAGAAGGGCGCAACCCGTGCAAACCCAAATCAGCACTGATACCCAAGGTGATACTGGAGGATCCACAGACGCAACTCTACATGGATCAGATGAAGGCGCATGCACTAATCTACAAATTTATGGTCTTGTGTCCCATCGAAAGAACGTTGCACAACTAGATCAAATATCATTGGAAGCCAAATGGGGAAGTGGAGCTCCATCTGGGCTCGAAAGGTTTCTTCACAATAGTCTTCATAAACCTAGAAGACAGAGATAGAGTATTTGAAAGAGGGCCATACTTCCATGCATCAACAGGACTGTACATGTAGCCATGGAAGGAAAATTTCTCCCCAGAAAAAAAGATCTTCAAAAAGGTACCAGTCTGGCCAAGACTCTACTCCCTACCTTTAGACTACTGGTTACCCTCTACTTTTGAAGCAATAGAGAATAAACTGGGGAAATATATAAAGACCGTAGAAGCCACCCTGAAAGGGAGATGCACATCTTACGCAAGAATATGTATAGAGATGGATGTGTCAGGAGCACTCCCAGAAGCCATAAGCCTCGAATTCAGGGATGAGGAATGGATCCAAAACATAGATTATGAATATATCCCCTTCGGATGTAGAAGGTGCCATGAACATGATCACTTGATTAGGGAATGCCCTCTTAATAAAAAACAGGAAATGGAAAACTCTAAACCACAACAGGATGAGGATGGGTTTGTTAAACCAAACCCCAAAAGCAGAGCCAACAAAAAGCAGAGCAAAGCCCAAGCAGGAAATAACCCTGAGGTCTGGAATAACCAGGAAGGATGGGATAAAACCAATCAAGGGGCAGAAGCCAATAAGGATACGACAAAAGCTCAGGAAGTCAGATAACAAACACCAAAAGAGCCCACCGACTGACCAAATAACTAGAAGGACCAGGGAAGCTGTGCAACTCCGATGGAAGGAGAAATCAGAGATGACAACACCCCCATGCAAGAAGCAGAGGGAGAGGCGGAAATGACACCAAGTGAAGTAGGCACATAAGACCCGGAACACAGAGACCTTGTGGAAAGGGAAGGGATAGATCTCACGAACATACTGGAGCAATGGAAAAGATAGGGAGTAGACAATGTACCAATAGAGCAACTTGACCGCATCCAGTACTTGTTCCTCCTAAGGGAGGAAGCCAAATCTAGAGGCCAAAAGCGTACACACGGGGAGATTGGACACCTAGGAGTCAAAGCCGGGGAGGGACAACCACAACTCTCACCCAAGCAGACGCGGAGGAAAAAAGGTAGGAAATCAAACAGTGTAGCCCTGTAGGAGCTTGGAGCGCTACTGATAAACTCGGGTAAGATAAAAAAACTCTTCCCCAACTCCCCCCCGCATGTTTAAATGAAGGTTATAACTTGGAATATAAGAGGCCTAAACAACCCAAGAAAGCAACGGATCCTTAGGAATAGACTAAAACAGGAACAACCAGATCTCTATTTTATTCAAGAGACCAAGTGTAATAGAGACAGAATGGAAACAGTCAGTCAACAACAATGGCGCAAGTACAAGATGGTGGCTATTGGAGACCACCAAATGGCACGAGGTATCCTCACCCTATGGAACCCACAAATACTAAGCCTAATAGCAGCCGAAGCGACAAGGCATACCCTTACGGTCCGCATGCAACTCATTGGGAACCCAGAGGTGGTTTTATGCACTAATATGTATGGACCCCAGGTGTCAGAGGATAGGAGAAGAATGCTAAGAGACCTAGAAGATCTTAAAAACCGAGCCAACAACCTCCATTGGATCCTAGCCGGGGATTTCAACATAATCACGTCACTTGCAAAGAAAAAAGGAGGTATAAGAAAATCGGATAGAGATGTGGAGGAGTTCTCAAAATTCATAGACACATCGGAGATGGTAGATCTGAAAACCAATAATGGGCAGTTCACCTAGAACAATAAGCGAATGAGCTAGCATCAGGTAGCAACAAGACTCGACAGATTCCTAGTGTTAGAGTCAATCATTATGCAGGGGCTAACCTTATACTGCAACATCCTACCATGGGGGGGATCTGATCACTGGCTAGTGCACTTGGAAGTAGGCTTCCAGACCACACCAAGGAACAAACCTTCCAGATTTTAGAAATTCTGGATTGAACACTCGACTTTCAAGGAAAGAATCAAACAATTGTGGTGTGAGGAGCAACCAGAGCAAGGGACAAGGATGTTCAAACTCTATAAGAAACTAAAACATATCAAATATAGGCTCAAGGAGTGGAACAAGGACACTTTTGGGAATATAAACCAAGAGAAGAACAACATTGAAGAAAAAATGAAAAAGCTCCAGGAAACCTGCATTTCAGAGGGCTACAATGAGGAACGAAAAAATGTGGAGATCCAGATGACCCAGGAATGGGATGAGCGGTGCCAGCAAGAAGAAAATCTCTGGCGACAAAAATCTCGGATTAAATGGCTAAAGGAAGGAGAATGGAACACCAAGTTTTTTCACAGAACAACCATGACCAGAAGAGCCCATAACAAAATCTTGAAGATTAGGGATCAGGATGGCATAGAAAGAGAGTCACACAAGGACATCGAAACAACTCTGGTAAACCACTTCCACAGGATAGCCTAGGAACCTAACCAAGATAGAACGAAGGCCATACAAAAGGTAATCCAACATATCCCTCGCCTGGTAACAAAAGAACAAAATAACAACCTGAACAAGCCCATTGCGGAGGTGGAAATAGACCAAGCACTCATGGGAATGCCCAATGGAAAATCCCCAGGGCCAGATGGTTTCACAGTGGAGTTCTTCAAAGCCTGCTGGGAAGTTGTCAAACATGATGTTTATAGGGTAGTGGAAGACTCTAGAAGGTCAACCTCCATTTTGAAAGCACTAAATGCTACAATGATTACACTTATCCATAAAGAAAATGAAGACAAAACCCCCTGATCATTACATACCTATAGCGCTGCGCAATGTGGTGTATAAGATAATTTCCAAGGTTATAGCAGATAGATTGAAACCAATCTTACCCACATTGGTCTCACAAGAACATACAAGTTTCGTGGAAGGAAGGCAAATAATGGACAATTTTATCCATGCTCACGAACTTATCCACACCCTGAAGCTTCAGAAAAAAGGGGGAATGATAATACAACTGGACCTAGCAAAAGCTTATGACAAAACAAATGGCACTATATGGTTAGGACCCTGGAAGCCTTCGACTTCTCCCAGCACTAGATCAGGTGGATAGTCAACCTAGTATCCACAACAGGCTTCTTGCTACTAGTAAATGGAGCCCCTGCCAAACCTTACTGGCCCACGAGAGGCATCAGAGAAGGAGACCCGCTGTCCCCCTTCCTATTCATCCTAATGATGGAAGGTCTCAGTCGAAGCATAAAAAGCGCAACCACAACAGGGGAAATAAAAGGTATCAAACCCTACGAGAATTGCCCGACTTCTACACACCAACAATTCATGGATGATACCTTACTTCATGGCATGCCCACGGTCAAGGAAGCAAAAGCCTACAAACAAATCTTAGACGAGTTTGGGGAAGCCTCGGGGGCAGAGATAAACTAGTCCAAATCTATGATCTTCTTCTTTAATACTAACCTTGCTATCCAAAGGAATTTGGCCAACATCTTGGGCTTTGAATGCAAAGCCCTCCCAACCAAGTACTTGGGCATCCCCCTGATAGACAAAGCTTACAATCTGTCAACTTGGGAAGGAGTAGTCAACAAGCTACAAGAACAGGTAAAAAATTGGACGTACAGATCCCTCAACCTAGCCGAAATACTTATCCTAACAAAGTCGGTTTTGCAAGCTATCCCAACCTTTATGATGTCAGTTTTCCCAACCCCCAAGGGAATTCTACAAAAATAAGAACCATACAAAGGGACTTCCTGTGGCGAGGAGCGGAAACAAGGAAAAAATGGGCACTGATGGCTTGGGAGAAGGTTTCTAAACCAAAAAGCAAAGGAGGCCTAGGGTTAGACGATCCGCAAGTGACCAATGACGCCTATGGGGCGAAACTCTGGTGGCGCTGGGTCAAAGAAACTACCACGCCATGGGTCAACCTGTGGAAGGCAAAGTATTCCCCTGACATTTGCGACCAGGACAAAATCCACTTCAGAGGCACCAGGGAAGTTTCCGCTATATGGAACCTAGCCTGGCGCAACAAGACCTGGATCTAGACACACAACTTTTGGGAAATAAGGAATGGAAGAACTGCCCGATTCTATGAGGATGCGTGGCAATAGGAACCTAGAATGGAAAAACCAGGACGAGAGGAACTCTAACAGGAGACGATGGCGCAAAGCAAAACCCGAGTCTACCAATACTGGAAACAAGAAACAAATCTCAACAAATGGAGAATCTGGAACACTCTCACCGCAGAGACTAGAGACCAGACCACAACAACAGTGAAAGAGGTGGAGGAGGAATTGGGGAGACGAAAAAGTGCAGTCATGGACGAAAATGACTAGCTGAGATGGGGGCACAAAGCCGACGGGGAATTCAATCTTAAAGAAGTACACCACTATATAGCGGACCAGGACCAAGAAGACTCGACGCATCAATGGGACAAGCTCTGGAACAACCTCCATTGGCCAAACATAAAAATCTTTTAGTGGCTAATACTACACAACTGAATCCTAACTTGGGAAAACCTAAAGAAGAGAGGTTTCATAGGCCCTTCAAGATGTCACCTATGTGAAGAAAAGGAGGAAACAATGAACCATCTCCTGGATGAAT
Source organism: Picea engelmannii (assembly GCA_009831015.1). NCBI lineage: Eukaryota > Viridiplantae > Streptophyta > Pinopsida > Pinales > Pinaceae > Picea > Picea engelmannii. The sequence goes on from ML789659.1 coordinate 343,045, forward strand.
TTCCCTACATAGCAGAAGTCTGGGACTGGGTAGCAGGCATCTTCCGACAATCTAATAGGATCAGAGGTAATATTTCCGCAACTATAAACACATGGAAGGAAAACTACAGCGAAAACGAAGAGGTGAATCTTTGTTGGACCCTCATTCCTGGCATGATCATTTGGGCAATATGGAAGGAACAAAATCGACGCATCTTCAGGAACCAAAGATGGACGACAGGAAAGATCAAGGAAACAATAATATCCATGAGAAGAGAAACGATATAGAGCTGCAACTGCCAGACAGGAGGAGCGCAACTCACAGACCAAGATCTCAAAATTCTAGAGGATTTTCAACTGAAAGAAGGATGCAAACCCAATCAAGTAAGATGGCTACCACAACTACATGTAGGTGAGCGCAACTGGAAACTGCCACCAGAGGGATCCCTCAAGATAAATTTCGACAGGGCGTTGAAAGGTAACCCAGGACGGACAGGTACGAGGGGAGTAATCAGGGACAATCAAGGAAAAATTATCCGGATGTACACTGGGAGTCTGGGGAACTCAACCAACAACGCAGCGTAATTTGGAGCCCTGGAGACCGACCTTGAGATACTACACCAGGAAGGGATGATCAACGTCATAGTAGAAGGAGATTCCATGCTGGTCATCAACACAGTAAGGAAACTCCAAAACGACACCAGAGTGGGAAAAATTCAGAGGCACTGGCGCTTGGCTTACTCTCTACAAAAAAATCAGGAGCATTTGCAGACATGGATCACAATGGAGTTGCGTTGGGTCCGAAGGTCAACAAATGGACTAGCGGATAGAATCGCAAACTAAGGGGTCGACAAGGAAGGATCAGAACTGGATTCCACATGGAGTAACACCCTGAATGGCTAGTTTCAGACATACTGTACCCAAATAGCGACAAAGGACTATGACGACAGCCGAAGTACAAATGACCACATCGAGGCTGAAGGCACAGAATTAATGGAAGAGCAAGTAGGATCCAGGCAGAATCCGATAGGCCACCATTTAAACACGAGTTACAATGCAGATCACGGTCACACCACAAGAGGAGGTACGACACCACGGTCATGTCAATAGAATGAAGTATAGGGGTTGTTCGTGGGAGAGTAGAAAGGTTAATCCACAGACGGCAAAGGATGAAGATCAAAAGGATAGCCCGTGGGCAGGAATGGGTACACCTCATCCACGCATAGATACGGTGGGAGGGAATGATTGGCGTACAACGTGCAAGGCAAAGGATTGGCGCAGGGACGACGACAGGGTTCCCAAGCGCACACACTCTGAAATAGGGAAAAAGGACCAAAATGTACGCCTTTACAGGAGACCCATGATTACCAAGATAAGATCGCATCCGGGGAAACCCCTTAAAAGAAGAAGCATCGGGGATAGCTATAGACCAGCGAGCAGTAATTACAGAGACCAGGAAGGGGCGAATAGAAGCGGAGGACGAAGTCAAGACAGAAGCCACTGCATTCAAACAGAGATGGTAAGAATGAAGAATACCTAGAGTAAGAGGGCCCCCCAAGGGGAGGAACTTCCAACAAGCGCTCGGAAGATCACTAGGATGGAATAGGCGGCCAGAGAGGCCAAAGGCACCTTTCTTGAGCAGGTCGATCCAAAGGGCAAAGTGGTCATCGACAGGTGGGAGCGAGAAGTCAACACCAAGTGCCAGGGAAAAGCATGGGCAAAACTCATCCAAGAAGCGGATGAGATAAGGGACCTAGGGGCTACACACCCCAAGACGACCCTCTACCACAAAACGCTGGAGGAAGCTTGGCGCACAAAAATGCTGATAAGTAAGCTGAGAGCTGACAAGAACGAGACCAGCAGGGTGGCAAACTGTGGACACAAGAAGGAGCTCACAAAAATTCTGAGCCGCCTCAACAACCTAGAGGCCAACGCAAGAAGAATAACAGAGGACCAGAGGAACCAAAACGACAAAATGGAACGAATGGTTGGACAATTCCACCTCTACCTTCGCTATGTCCATCACATGGACATCACTCCAGCGGACCGACGCGGAACACCAGCCAGCATCAGAAAGACGCGCACGGTGGAGCAGAAAAAGGAGAACGAGGCAAGAAAGGAAGGAGATGAAAGCCATCCAATCCTCTTGGATTAGCGCAACATCAACCCATGGTCATTTTGTTTATCAGTGTATGAAAAACCCCTGTTATACTTTCTTGGTTTTTATGTATATCTTATGGTACAGTTTTTTCAAACAAGTTTTTGGACACTGGGTCAGTTTCCCCGGGTAGCAACCCAACCCTCCCCTCACTTATGTAGACAACACAACTTCGGGATCCCTGATTTGGTTTCCTTTTTGGCAGATCAGGGGATACCCCTATTTTCATTTTTTACCATATTTTTCTTAGTAACATAGAATCTCAACTCACTTTAAAAAAAAATAAAACTCACTTAAAAAAAGACTTTTTTGAAATATTATATATATATATATATATTAACTTGAAATATTTTAACATTTTTTGAAATATATATATATATATATATATATAAAATTTAATTTAATTTTTTTTAACTTCTCTACAATATTTTATAATTCTGTTTATTAAAATAATCTATGTTACCATATTCTAGCTCTTAATTTTAAGTTAAATTTATCTATAAGTTATATATTTTGATTATCCATTCCCATAATGTATGAGAAAAAGAGCAACTCACAAACATATGATACATAATTCAAAGTTCTTTAAACATTTAACATAAGATGGTTGGTTGTAAATTTTATTTTATAAGTATTATTTCAAATCAAATTTATTGAAATGAAATTTTATGTAGAGACGAGAATTCGAGAGAATTCCACATATAATTATATATTATATTTTTAATTTAAATGAAAAGATTTTAGGGTGATTGTAAATTTTATTTTATAAGTATTATTTCAAATCAAATTTATTTAAATGAAATTTTAGGTAGAGACGAGAATTCCACATATGATTATATATTATATTTTTAATTTAAATGAAATTTTTTTAGGTAGAGAATAAAATTCTACATATAAATAAGTATTATATTTTTTCTTATTTTATAAGAGTTACCAAATTTATTTATGTTTAATATTTTTCATATTTAAATGAAATTTGATGATTTTTACATCTTCTCAAATTATTTTATTGGCATTTCTTATTCTTATGTATTAAGAGATTTCTATTTACTAAAATTAGTGAAACTTGTATCTAATCATGACTATTTGCACACAAATCATGACTATTTGCCAATGATCGATTAACAAACTAAATGCCCATCTAACTAATATACTTTGATAAGATTGAATACTAGTACTTTGTCAAAAAGGAGGGAATTGGGCACATTTTGTATCTAATCATGACTATTTGCACACAAATCATGACTATTTGCCAATGATCGATTAACAAACTAAATGCCCATCTAACTAATATACTTTGATAAGATTGAATACTAGTACTTTGTCAAAAAGGAGGGAATTGGGCACATGTTCCTACTTTCCTTTATTATCTAGAATTATATTGGCACCTTACTACTTTCCTTATCTCCTAAAGGTATTATCAAGAATTATATTGGCACCTTACTATTCTAAATATGAGATCCATACATAAAGGATTGATTCCTTCCTTCATCATTCCATGAATTTTATTTTTCTACTCTTATGTATATTACATTGCTTATATGTTTTAATTTAATATTTATTTATATAAAAAAGTGACATACATATTTAAGTTAAGTTTGAATAAATTATGAAATTTACAAATTAATTATTAAAATTTTGTTGAATTTTATAATATTTTATAATTAGTGTAATAATTACATAAAAATTAATTAAATAGTGTTATCATACAAAAATAAATATGTTGAAGGAAAAGATATAATTAATTTTGAAATTTGACATTCACTTTTATTATCACTTAAAAATTTATAACATTTCAATATTTTAGCTCTTGTTTAATTTATATCACATCAATTAATAGCTCTTGAAATTTAGTACGAATACAAAATGCTATTAAATTAGAGAAGTGTAAAAATGCTATTAAAATAGAAAGTTGTACAAAATTTTAGTATTATCCTCGTTACTCTTATTCAATTTATATCACATCAATTAATAGTTGGTGAAATTTAGTATGAATATAAATTGCTATTAAATTAAAGAAATGTCAAAATTTTATTAAAATAGAAAGATGTACAAAATTTTAGTATTGTCTTGGTTGATAGATTTAATTTGTTAATAGAATTTGGGTTGAAAATTATATTTTCTTTTATTTGAGGTTTGCACTAGAGAAACACTTCACACACACATCAAACAAACTTTGTGCCCTCTATTTTATTTTATTTACATACGACACTCTGAACATTCTAATGTAGCAATAGAATGCACCCTTGAAATTTAAACAATACCTTTTGTACCTAGTATCTAGATCCTCATTATTTGAATTTAATTTTCAACTTCTCATTCAAGGAGGTTAAAAAGAAAAAAATTGAGGATTACTTTTTAAAAGACAAGAATTGACATATACATTAATTATGTAAATATAGTATGCCCCTTTGTTCTTGTAGTGCAATATGTATATGTACTTACTTTTCTTTATATTGTGTTTTGAGCATTTAAAGAACTGCAATTTTTTCCTTGGAATATATATATATATATATATATATATATATATATATATAAAAGAGTTGATTCATATAATTTCTTTATAAGGAAAAATTAACAAGTATGTATTTTTCTAAGTGGTTTAAGGGTGAGTAATTTTATTACACTTCAACATTGACAATTTTTTCTCCACAACCTATATATATATATATATATTGGTTCATAATATATTATTATTATTATTATTTCAAAGAATCCATTTAGTATTCATTGTATATGTTCACATGGGTGAAGAAGTGGGATTCACTTAGTAACCGAGACTTCCTAGGCGCTCACCCATCTCAACACTCCTTTGGCTCAAACACACTTAAGTGTGGAGTTTTCCCCACAATTAAGTTCACTTAGATTGCTACCACATTTGCAAAATTTTAGCAAGTATCGTGCCTTATGAACTATTCAGTTAGAACTCCCTTCACTCTTTTTATTTAAGCACCAAGGGGTTTTCATAATGCAATATATTAGATATCATTTTTTGGACTAACCACATAGACTAAGTCATTAATCTATAACCCATATCCATAAGTATTAGTCACAATTGACCAATAGTTCTCAAAAGTAAACACTTTTAAAAATAAACAATTTCTTAATTTCATAACAATAATTGTTTTCGTTATTTCTTCCCATCTATGTTTGCTTGCTTATGTTAACTATATCACCAAACACTTGCACAAGAGTTGATTCATATATATATTAAACATGTAAGAGTTGATTCATAGGGTTTGATTCATATATATATTAAACATGTAAGAGTTGATTCATATGGTTTCTTTATAAGGAAAAATTAACAAGTAGGTATTTTTCTAAGTGGTTTAAGGGTGAGTAATTTTATTACACTTCAACATTAACAATTTCTTCTCCACAACCCCCACACACACACACACATATATATCTATATATCTATATATATATATATTGGTTCATAAAATATTTTTATTAATTTTTTTTGTTTTTTTTCCGAAGAATTCACTTAGTACTCATTGCATATGCTCACATGGGTGAAGAAGTGAGATTCACCTAGTAACCAAGACTTCCCAGGCGGTCATCCATCCCAACACTCCTTTGGCTCAAACACACTTAATTGTGGAGTTTTTCCGACAATTAAGCTTACTTAGATTGCTACCACATTTACAAAATGTTAGCAAGTATTGTACCTTATGAACTATTTAGTTAAAGCTCCCTTCACTCTTTTTATTTAGGCACCAAGGGGCTTTCACAATGCAATATATTAAATATTATTTTTTGGATTAATTGCATAGAGTACATCATTAATCTATGACCCATATCCATAAGTATTAATCACAATTGACCAATAATTTTCAAAAGTGTGAAAAGACTTTTAAAAATAAACAATTTCTCAATTTCATAACAATAATTGTTTTCGTTATTTCTTCTTATCTATTTATGTTGGCTGGCTTATATTAACTATATCACCAAACACTTATCCCCACATGATCGATCATCGCTAAGTTTATAATTTTTTTTCCTAAATAAATATTATAGAGATTATGTAGAGTTGTGATGTTTTCTTTTGATTATTCCACGGCCCTATCCCAATCTCTACATGCGAGGGATATTTAAGTTAGTTTATTGCTTACAACACTATTATGTGCATACTCTATATGTTACATGCGAGGGCTCTTTCAAGTTAGTTTATTGCTTACAATATTATTGTGTGCGCGCTCTTGGGTTTACTCTCTTCCTTTAACACAATCGTTTCTTCTCTCCTTTTGGGTTTACTCTCTTCGCTTCATATGAGTATTTCTTTTATCCTTGGGTCTCCTTTTGCGCGTTATGTTTTTATGTGAAATATGTATTTAAGTACAAGTTTGATCATTTTGATGGTGTTATTAAGAGTGGTTAAATCATGTTGATATTAGAAATTGACTTGTTAGGTTGTTAAAAAAACATGTTGTCTTTAGATAAAAGTTGTGTAAGAAGTTTTGAATGTTTCGAGTGGACACTCCACACATCATCAGTGACATATGAAGTATAAAATAGGAATTAAATTTTGGTGAAAGCAATAATAATGTCCTTATTTTACCAATCAAGCAAGGTCTCATTAATAATACTCAAAGTATTATATTTATGAGCTATTTGAAAACCATGCTCAATCATCATAACTAGACCTTCAATGTCCTTAGAATACTTGTGGTTCCCCCAAAAATGGAGATATGATTCATGGCTATATCCTATATACAGTCTTACACCAACAATCCATTTTGAAGATTATTTCTCTAGATGGGGTGACGACACGACCGCTTGAGTAGGAGCCCAAGTGTTGGTCAGACATTGCCACACTGGGGCACCTCCATGCTAATTATCTCGTGGTGAATTGAGGGATGTACTACTCCCATCATATTGTGATTACTCCACCTCGTTTTCACCATGCACTTGTGTTTATGATGGTTAAGAAGAAGTGAGCATCATTAATTTCACAGGGAGTGTGGATTAAAGGCAAAATTATAGCTCGAGGAGGATGGCGAAGGATGGTGTAACACCTTGTTTTCTCCCAAGACTGTAATTATGCACAAATTTCATATGTTAATAATATGAGGCATGTAATTGTGTTTTGATTTGATATAAACACCAAACTATTGACTGAGAGGGAACAACCTTGATAAGTACTGGAAATGATGCACCAGAGGAAATTGATGAAGTAGAGGACTGATGAGAGGGTTGAGTGAAATGGAGAAGAGATGAATCCGTGAAGAAAATAGGAAGCTTGCACAAAAAACTTATCTATGCTTACAAACATGATGATTTCATCACCAACACACCAGACTAATGGAAGAGACCACATGAACATTAAAGAGAAGGTCATAAAGGTGGTTGGGTAGTAATGACTACTGCAATTGGCCCATGCGTAGAAAGAATGGCCAATTGAGTGACTGGAAGGAACGTACCACAAACTGCCCCTTCGGATTGAAAAAGGGTGGACTGCAGGTTACGTCTAAAGGACTCAACATAGAGCCTGAGGAATGGAGAAGAAGGAAGGAAGAAGGAAGTGTGCAACAAGAGAGAGAAGAGAGAGAAACTTAGATGCAAAGAGAAGAAGAAAGGCTCAGAGACAAACAACAGAGCGCAAAAGCGTAGATGATTTGGTTGAGAAAGAAAATATATCATTTTGGAAGAAAATAAGAAGCTTGTCCAAGTTGATATGATTACCCTGAACAAAGATGACCCAGATTCCCGAACTGGAGCAATATAGGGCTGCAACTTAGTGCTTACTGGACAGAAACCGACACTGGTAAGGGGAAGTCATTGAGGGACTATTAAGCAGAGAAGAGACTCCCTTCTGCAAAGGAAATCCATTTGAGAAATCAACTAATAAACCTGTAGAGACCCAGAGCTTAGTGGGAAGTGGCAACTTTTGTTGTGTCAGAGGGAGAAGGAGAGTAACCTTCTTAGATCATCAGAGACTTGGAACCCTTTTGAGTCCATTTCCATGGTGGTATCATTTCTTGGCACGGGGGTGGCATGTTTTAGGATGTGACTCTACGACAAGGCCTAAGGTTGGGAGGAAAGGTGTTTTCTCTCAGTCAGTTGGATTGGATCATCCTTTTTTCAGATAAGTGTTCATTTGTATTGAATTGACTGTGAATGACTTATGTGAATGCTCATGAATAATTTTTTTTGTGTTAGTGCATATGAATGTTTAAATCCAAGAGTCCGGTTGCATACTTATCCTATGTCTTGAGTGCGGTAAGATAAACAATGTTGTGATGTGTACTAACATTTGATTATATCGTAAAAATGAATGATTGTAAATTGCTACCTGTTTGAGTACCCTATATTTTCCCTCTATAGAGAGTCTGCAACTGATGCGAGGCCTTGGGCTTAAGTTTTATAGTTTGTAAAAGCTCTAGAATCATTTGGAGTCTTTAAAAGTTAGAGACCGAACTCTTACAGGACTGAGAAATGTCTAAGTCCTTAGAATGGACAGTTGTGATTTTGAAAACCCTGTGTGGTCAACGAAGAACCACAACCGTTGATTTGAAGAGATCATGATCGTTGATCGGAGGGTGTTCAGAGTCGCCATGTCAGAGAGATCCCACAAATGTTCTAGAAAAGACCCTGAAACAAACCTGTCAGAGTGAGACCTTTTGGAAGAAAATCACAGGTATAGTGAGAATAATTTTGAAGAAAAGACCCTGAAATCCGACTGGTATGGATTGTATGTCTGTAAGCGAGAGGGATTAATTCTCTATCATTGATCATTATGGGTTCCATAATTGAGTTGGAAGGGTGAGAGCTGACAAGAAACAACAATGCAAAGATGTGTGTCAGTAGTTGATTAGGTGGATAGATTGAGCGCGAGACTAGCTAGCTCATCATTGAACGCTTCAGAGTACGACCTTGATGGATTCAGAGAAATCCCCCGATGGTTAGGAGTGAGAGTCTGATAGAGAGAACATCTCGACCATAGGTTGATGAAGAGAGAGAGAGAGAGAGAGAGAGAGAGAGAGAGAGAGAGAGAGATGCTAACCATTGATTCTCCGTGAGTTTTGTCTAGGTTTATAGAATGCAGTTATGGCATCAGGACTAACGTGGCATTCCAAAAGAGAAGCCAAAGTGATTTTAGAGTGACATGTGTTCCTTACCCATAAGTGGATGAGCCAAGTGGGGGCCAACCTGATGGGAGAACCTTAGGCCTCAAATCAATCCCAACCGTCTATCGGGAGATTGTGACTTATGCTCACGATTGTTTATTTAAGAGAAGGGTATATTCATCGATACTTAACCTGGTAGATATTCTAACAACACTTGCAGAAGTTTGAGGTACTTGTTGCTCCTGTTGTTGTACATTTTGATTTTCTGGTACCTTTGGAATTTCTTTTTCAGTGATCTCATCAAGCATTGAGCATTTTGGTTTTTCTTTTTCCTGTTTCTTTCCCTGCAATTGATCTTTGTACATGACCTTCTCATTGAGTATGAAATCTCTACTCCTAATGATTTTGTGATTTTCATAATCCCATAAGAGATTACGAAAATCATTAACAATGTATCCTATAAAGGTACACGTATTGTATTTTGCCTCAAGATTTGTTCTATTTTCTTTATCAATATGGACAAATGTTTCACAACCAAAAGTCTTCAAAAATGAATAGTTTACCTTTTTACCCGTCCATGCCTCTTATGGAATGCCACTATCCAAAGAAATTGAAGGTCCTTTGTTTATCAAGTAAACAAAAATATCTACAACATATGCCCAAAACTGTAAGGGCGACCCTGCATGCAATCTCATACTCCTTGCACGCTCCATGATTGTCCTGTTCATCCTTTCTGACACACCATTTTCTTGTGGTGTTCCTGGAACTGTCTGCTCTCTGCGAATCCCATGGTATGAACAATAATCATCAAGCCCATTGCTGCAATATTCATCTTCATTGTTTGATCTGAGACACTTCAACCTTTTTCTTATCTCATTCTCAACCAAAGATTTCCATTTCTTAAAAGTATAAAAAACATCAGTTTTTTGTCAAATGCAATAAACCCAAGGTTTTCTAGTTGCATCATCAATAAAAGTAACCTAATAATGAGATCCACCAAGATATGATACTTGAGATGGTCCCCATACATATGTATGCACAAGATCTAACTTTTCACTCTTCTTTTCTTTTCCGACTCTGAGAAATATGTCTCTCTTCTGTTTTCCATAAACACAATGCTCACCGAAATCCAAATCAATTTGCTTAATATCTGGTAACAAATTTCTTTTATGAAGTATCTACATCCCCTTCTCACTCATGTGTCAAAGCCTATGATGCAACAATGATGTATCCACTCTTGTAGAAGCTAAATAGATAGAAGAGTCAGTATTACTAGTACATAAATACAATGTACCTACCTTCTCTCATTTTGCTATCACCAGTGATCCTTTGGGGACCTTCCACACCTTATCTCTAAATATGGATATACAACCTTCACTTGCCAACTGCCTTGTTGAAATTATATTTTTCCTTAGATCTGGAACATGTCTTACCTCTTTCAACAACCATTGGTTTCCATTCCTTTGCTTTATTTTTACCTTTCCCATTCCAACAATTTTGCATGGTGCATCATCACCCAAATGACCCTGCCTAAAATCACTTTGAACATAATCTAGAAAATGTTTCCTATAGGGTGTGTGTAATACCCCAAGGCTGAGCCCCTGTGAAATGTGATGATGTTTGTAGGCTAGTGAGCCAAGTAATTATAAGCTGATAGGCTTATGTGTTTATTAGGCCAAAGAGCCTAGATGCTAAGGCCATTGGGCCTAATTTTTGTATATGTAATTATGTAGATTATTAATAAAATACATCGTTGCATGTAGATCAACCACCAAGAAAGATTTACGGGGGACTAAGCTTCACCGGGCAGGGAAAGGAATGGGGCTGAGAGGCTAGGAAAGAGGGGATAAGCTTGAGGGCTTAACCCAAGGGAGTATTATAATGTATTCCTGAAAAGTACTAAAGTTGGGAAAATAAACCCAGTTATCCTAAGTTCCTTTGAGGAGAGGAACACACTCCAAGTGGAGAGGAGAATGCTCCTGAAGAGCCAAGTGTCACCCATGACACATGCAGATTTATGTGGGAAGTTCCACCTTTTTTGGGGGTTCACGAACCATTCAAACCACCTTCCTGAGGAGTTTGCTCTCACCATTGTAACTCTCTCACGATTCTGCAGGGTGACCATTCTCACCATTTCGCTCTCAACATTTTGACCAGTCTGGCCATTTAGTTTCCCATGAGTTCATCCTCAGCATGCTGGCCATCCCTTGTGCAGTTCACGCATGCACTGAACAAGTACGCAACCAGAGTCATTTCCGCCTTTGTGAACCTCTGTAAATTGCTGAGTCATCCCCTTGCCTTACCCGATTTTGGTGGTTGTGGATTGAAGAGGTAGGTTGTCAGGCCCATGGTTGAAGAAGAAGGTTTTCATGCCTGTGAGAAACTCTCTCCACGTGAGAGAGTTTGCTGAGAAGTGATTTTTCTTGGAGGGAGTCCAGTACTAGCTACGAAGCTCTAAGAATTTTTGATCCGGCCTGTTGCTGAAGCCTTGAAAGGGAAGTGGAGCAACTGATGGACTGTGGAACAATGAAGGTGCATATTCCCGGGGTGGGGGCATGTGGGGGATGAGATTTCGTGAGAAGTGGGCATAAGTAGGCTTTTTGGAAAGAATCCTTCCAGTTGCACAGTGCAGTTTCCCGTAGCCTTAACCTAGGTCTAGGATTCCTTTGTCCTGGGTGGAGTTTAGTCCCAGCTCGGGGGTGAACCACTGCTGAGCGTGATGAGCAATGTGGTCTAAGGCTGGGAGGTTCATGGAAGGTCTGCACACATTTGGTGGTCATCTATTGAAAGATAAGTACCAAATCTTTGTTTATTGTATGTGGTGTAATTATACATGTTTTCTAACTTGATGAGTAATGCCTAGATATATCATATATGTTGTATGTGTAGGCTTACTGCTAATTCCGCATTAATATGTGTATGGTTATAATATGTCGTCTATATGCATATAGTGTCTGAATATTTTAATGTTATTTCTGCATGAATAAGTGGCATGAACAAAATGTTGTAACTATTAAATTGCGTTAGATATGCATGCATATAAATTCACAAAATGGTATAAGAGCTAAGAGAGAAGTCCATAAGTGACGTTGCCCAGTTTTTCCCAGGCTCAAGACATTACAAAATGGTATCAGAGCTTAGAGAGACGTCTTGTAGTGACGTCGCCCGACTTGTTGGTGGTTGTGGATGTTACAAAATGGTATCAGATCTAAGAGAGACATCCTGTAGTGACGTCGCTAGGCCTGTTGGTGCCTGGGGATGTTACAAAATGGTATCAGAGCCATGGTTTCAACATTGAGACTGGATGGGCCATGTTAGTGGAAGCTGAAGCAAAAGTTTCAGAAAATAATTGTTGTCGAAATGGACATAACTCAGGTTCAGAGCCCATGGTTTCTACCCAGAACCTGGATGGGCCACAAACGGAAAATTTGACGAAGAAAGTCTAGAGAATTTTGAGGTACAGAGTGCCAGAAGGGCGTTGAAAGAATACTTGGACTGTGTTTAGAAACATAAGAGGTGTACCACGTTTAAGAAATGGCCATAGAGAAATAAATCACAACATTCGTGGTGTTGGGCCATTAGATCTGGGTGAGAGCAAGATAAGTCGTTAGATCAAGCGAAGATTAAGTCACGACCATCAGATCTCATTGAAGGGAGATCGACGATGGGGAACCATTGCGGAAATCACAAGAGAAATTAAAGCGTGAGAAATTTGAGACCCCGCAATCCCTTAGGATTGTTGATCTTGCTAGACCAACAGATCAACGGTGGATATCGATCCCACTACGGACGAGCATCTTCACATTGCGGAGATCGGGAAGGAAATTAAACCGTGAGAAAGTTGAGTTTCCGCAATCACTCATGGCCGTTGATATTCACAGTTCATTAAAACACGACTGTCGATCTTGCAAAGTGAGATAAGCGCCCAAAGGTTAAGCCGAGGTCACATCTCTTGTTAACGTGTAGAGAAGACAGAGCAAAATTCGTGCAAGTTCTGTCCGTCGATCCAAGTAGGAGACAAGTGTCAAAATATCGACTTGTTTAGGAGTTCGATGTTTGAGAGAAATGAGGTGTGCCAAGGCACAAACTCTTGAAGTCCCAAAATCTGAAGTTAATACGTACCGCTCGTAGCAAGAGACACATGCCAGAAGATTGAATTGTTCAGGAGAAATGGAGTGTGTTGATGCGCAAACTCCCAAAGTCCCGAAGTTCAGAGTTCATCCAGACCGTTCATCAAAAGGGACATGTGTCGACAGATTGACTTGTTCGGGAATTCGACGTTTGAGAGAAACAGGGTATGCTAAGGTGAAATCTCTCGAATCTCGAAGTCCCGAAGTGACGTGGCCTGCTGGCGTCACTAGGGATGACGTGGAGACATGGGATGTGTGCCATGTGTCAGTGAGTTAAGAACCTTTGTAAGATATACATGCAGTTAGAACGTGACATATGTCACCCTTCTGATTGGACCACGTGTTGGGTTCGTGTGTCCTGCCACGTGGCACTCCTAGAGGTGGCACACGGTATTTAAACTTGGTGAAGAAGTTAGTTGGATTGGGACCGCATTAACTTTGATCACGATCTATCAATATCGATGGTCCGACAACATTTCAGAGATCGAAGTTGTGCAACAGATAATTCTATAGGGTGGTCCCAGAATCCAAATCACGGTTTCGTAGAAGGGGTACATGTCAGCATGGGGACAATTGCAGAACGATCAACGGGTTACTCCAAAACTGCCAACCCATGTCCCTGCAATTTGGAAAAAGTATGAAGTTTGATGTGACGTTTTCAACATTTATTAGTTCAAGCACGGAAACCGTGGGCCCCAATGGATGGGTGGTGCCAGATCGGGAAGATTGGAGACTTGACACTCTGGAAGAAATGGTGCATGAAGGAATAGAAGGAAGAAATTATGAAGCTTCTATCCACTATAGATTGGAGCAAGGAATTTGGACCATAGATCCGTCGTTCTTCGCGCGTTCTACAGTTTGTTGTTCTGTGATGTTGAGATGTGTGAAAAAAGGGAAACCTCTGAAGCCCTAAGCCCGAAGTTTCAAGGCTCTGGATAAGCGCCTAAATCACAAGCACTGGGTCACAACCGTGGTCCCATGCAAACCAAGGGCAGAAGAAAAAGGAGCGAATGCCTAGAAATTTGTTGCAGAACAGAGCGGGGCTTAGAGATAGAAGCCTGAATGGGTTCTTGACCGACCAAGACCTGCTGAAATTGGAATCTGATATTGCTTTTATTGAATCAGATTGGTTTATTCTAGAAATTTTTTAAAGTCTATTAGCCTGACAAAAATTCGGTTGACTGCACATTTTGCAGAATTAACAATTGTCAGAACCGAACCAAATTGTCGCATAGTGCAGAGAAATGGGGAAGGGACAGGGTGCTTACAGTTCAGAAAATGAAGCTAGAGGAATGGATGTCCATTTGGGAGTTGAAGGATCAAACTCCAATGGGCATGGAGAAGAGATAGCTAAAGAACAAAACATGATGAAAATAGTTAAAAGGTTGCAAAAAGATGTTCAAACTCACCGAGCAGATAAAAAAAAGCTCATAAAATCCAGGGAGCAACAGGGAGAATTCAACATAAAGATGATAAGAAGAGAAATTGGATAAGGAGAGCCTAGAAATAATAGAAAAGAAATTGGATAAGGAGAGTGGCTCAAGCAAATCAAGAAGTCACAAAAGAACAAAAAGTGATAGCAAACATCACCAAAACTCCCCGAGGCATTCCAATAAGAGAGTAAACAACAACTCAAGTCTATCCCCTGTTAGGAAGCATAAGAGGTCTGGGGAGGATGAGCTACGAGGGGAAATGAACAAAATCAAACCTCCTACATTTGATGGTGAGCACAAGAAGGATGAAGATGCAAAGACATGGCTACTAGGCATGAAAAAGTATTTTCAATTGCATAATTATTCTTCTCATGCAGAAGGAAGAATTTCCATCTACCAACTTAAAGGAAAAAAATCCATGTGGTGGGATTAGTTGGTGCAAGTACAACACCTCAGGGAGAAATTTTTTGACTTGAAAGGATTTCAAGAAGCATTTTGAAAAGAAATACTTGACCAAGAGGTATTATGACTGAAAGATGAAATAGTTCTTTGAACTTAAACTGGGCAACATGGCTATTGATGAATATGAAAGGAGATTCTTAGAGTTGTTGAAGTATGTCTCCTTCATAAAGGATGAGACAATGAAGATTCATAGGTACATGAGTGGGCTGCCATCTTTCATCAGTGATAAAATCCAATATGATGATCCCAAGACTCGGGAAGAAACTATAAGGAGAGTAAAATGCTTATATGATCAGAAAAAAGGAATGCCTACTTTCCAGAAGGCTTGGGAGGACAAGAAGAAGTTCATGAAGGAACAAAGGAAGAAGGGAAACAAGCCTCCATTTCTCAGAAACAGTCCTCAAGGAAAACCATCTTTTAGAGAGCATAGAATGGCCTAGGTAGGAGGGAAAAGGTCAAGGAAGGCACCCATGAAACCACAAGTATAGAGATTGTCCTCACAAAAGTGACAAAGTGAGAGCTGTTCACAATCTTCAACGAGATGAAACAATGAGGGACATGGGCATAAATGTACCAAGGATAGATGAAGCCTTGGACAACAAGCAAACATAGTATCAATCACATATGATTGAAGTGGAAGGTATGATCAATAACCAAACCATTAGTATTTTAATTGATTACTGAGCTAGTCATAGTTATATAGATCCTAAGATGGTGGAAAGTTTGCAATTGCCAATAAACAAGCATGGAAAATCTTGGTTGGTGTAGCTGGCTACTGGAGCCAAAAGAAAAGTCAATGAGATGGTTAAGTCATGTCTTATGGACATGAATGGACTGAGCACAAAGGCATATTTGAACATCTTGCTTTTAGGATATTATGACTTCCTAATTGGTATGAATTGGTTAGACCAACACCATGCCATCTTAGATTGTCCTAACAAGGCATTCACTTGCTTGGATGAGGAAGAAAATCGAAGAACAGTCCAAGGAATTCCTAGGGAAGTGACTATCAGAGAAATTTCAGCAACACAAATGAAGAAATGATACAGGAAAGACTTTCAAATATTTGCAGCCCATATGGAGGAAGCATCTAAGGATAAGGTGCCAAATATGGAGGATCATGCAATCCTGGAATATTTTGAAGATGTCTTCAAGGAGGTACCCAGACTACCTCCAATGAGAGATATTGATTTCTCTATTAATTTGATGCCTGGAGCAGCTCCAGTATCAAAGACTCCTTACAAAATGAGTACACTAGAGCTGAAGGAATTGCAAATGCAACTTGAAGAGCTTCTGAAAAAGGGGTACATACGCCCAAGTGTGTCACCTTGGGGTGCCCTTGTCTTTTTCGTGAAAAATAAAGATGGGACATTGAGATTGTGCATCGACTTCAGACAGTTGAATAAAGTAACTATAAAGAGCAAGTATCCTCTGTCAAGGATTGATGATCTATTTGGTCAATTGAAGGATGCAAAGATATTTTCAAAGATAGATCTCAGGTCAGGATACCATCAGGTAAGGATTAAAGAGGAAGATATCAACAAGACTGCCTTTAGGAAAATGTATGGTCATTATGAGTTCATAGTGGTGCCATTTGGGTTATCAAATGCACCGACTGTTTTCATGTGCTTAATGAATGGTGTTTTCCGGGAATATTTAGACAAGTTTGTCATTGTCTTTTTGGATGACATTCTTGTATATTCCAAGTCAGAAGAAGAGCATGAGCATCATTTTAAGGTGGTGCTGCAAGTTCTAAGGGAGTATTAGTTGTATTCCAAATTGAGCAAGTGCTCATTTAATCAAAACACAATTCACTATTTGGGGCATATCATATCTGAAGAAGGGATAAAAATGGACCTTGAAAAGATTGAGGCCATTAAAGGGTGGACAACACCTAAGATTGTGATAGAAGTCAGATCCTTCATGGGTCTAGTTGGTTACTACAGAAATTTCATTGCAGGGTTTTCAAGAACAACTCACCCCATCACTTCCTTGCAAAGGAAGGGGAAAAAGTTTCAATGGACAAAAGAATGTGAAAAGAGTTTCCAACAATTGAAGCAGTTGTTAACTAGTACTCCAATTCTAAAGATCACAGATCCAAATGAAGATTTCGTGGTTTGCACAGATGCGTGTAAAGAAGGAATTGGTGGAGTCCTTAGCCATAATAGGTTTGTGATATATTTCGAGTCCAAAAAATGGAAAGAGCATGAAAGACTCTACGCCACTCATGATTTGGAATTGGCATCCATAGTGCACGCTTTGAAGAAGTGGAGGCACTACCTCATGGGAAAGAGGTTTGAGCTAAGGATAGACCATAACGGTGTGAAATATTTGTTTGATCAACCTACTTTGAATACTAGGCATAGTAGATAGTTGGAATTCCTCTGTGAGTATAACTTTGATATCAAGCACATAAAAGGAAAGTAGAACAAAGTGGCTGACGCATTCGGTAGGAGAGTGCATGAACTGCATGCTACAACCATTAGCATGTATCAAACGGATCTTAAAGGCATAATTTTAGAAGATGCAAAAGCATATTTGCAGTACATGGAATTTGTAACAAAATTGCAGCAAGGTAAAGTGCAACATAAAACTAAATATTATGAATTGGGAATTGATGGAATTCTCTTGTACAAAAACACAGTTTATGTACCAGATTCTATGGAATTGAGGAGTGCGATTTTGAAAGAGATGCATAATGTGCCTTATGCAGGACACCCAGGATATCATAAAACAATTTCAGCAGTCAAGAGCCAACATTATTGGCCCGACATGAAGAGGGAGATTGTTGAATACATAGCTAAATGCTTGGAATGTCAAAGGGTCAAGGCTGAGCATAGACACTCAACTTGGTTACTACAACCATTACCCATTCTTGAGTGGATATGGGAAGTGGTGACAATGGATTTCATCACAGGATTTCCCAGAACATGCAAGCAGCATGATGCAATCATGGCAGTGGTGGACAACCTTACTAAAGCTGCCCATTTCATTCCTATGAAGACTACTCATAAGACAACTAATGTTGCTGATATTTATATGAGGGAAGTAGCACACTTGCATGGCGTACCCAAGACAATTTCGTTTGACAGAGACCCAAAGTTTACATCAAAGTTCTGGAAGGGGTTATTCAAAGGGTTCGGAACAAATCTGAACTTTAGCACTACTTATCATCTCGAGTCTGATGGGCAGACAGAGAGGGTGAATCAAGTGATATAAGATATGTTAAGAATGTATGTGATGGAAAAACCATCCAAATGGGAAGATTAACTACATTTGGTAGAATTTTCCTACAACAATGGGTGTCAAGCATCATTGAAGATGATCTCGTTTGAAGCACTTTATGGCAGAAAGTGCAACACCCCAGTAAGCTGGGACAGCCTAGCTGATAGGGTAGTGGTTGGGTCAGAGTTTCTCAAGGATATGGAAGAAAAAATGCTGAAGATTAAACAAAATTTGAAGGCTTCCCAAGACAGGTAGAAACATTATGATGATAAAAACATAACTCACAGGGAATTTAAAGTAGGGGATCATGTATTCCTGAGAGTGAAGGCCAACAGAAGCTCCCTGAAGTTGGGAAATTGTTCAAAGTTAACAACTCGATATTGTGGGCTGTTTGAAATCCTAGAGAGGATTGGTCCAGTAGCATATAGGACTGCATTGCCTGCATGCATGTCTATACATAATGTATTTCATGTGTCATTGCTTAAGAAGTATGTACCTGATGCTAATCATGTTATTGATTGGAATGTGATTCAAGTGGAGTAGGAAAACACTTTTCAGGTGCATCTGGTGTGTATACTAGATCGAAAAAGAAAACAACTCCAGAATCAAGCCATAGGGATTGTAAAAGTTCAGTAGACTTGGTACGATCCTCATGATGCAACATGGGAGAATGAAGATGCTATGCGAGCATAATGCCCACATATTTTTGAAGATTTTGAAAATCTTGTTGATATTTTGTAAATGAGTTGCACTGAGGATAGTGCAAAAATAAGGAGAGGGGATTGTAATACCCCAAGTCTGAGCCCTTGTGAAATGTGATGATGTTTGTAGGATGGTGAGCCAAGTAATTTTAATATGGTAGGCTTATGTGTTTATTAGGCCAAAGAGCCTAGACGCTGAGGCTAGTGGGCATGATTTTTGTATATGTAATTATGTATATTATTAATAAAATACATCGCTGCATGTAGACTGACCATGAAGAAAAAGTTATGGGGGACTAAGCTCCACTGGGTAGAGAAAATGGGGATGAGAGACTATGAAAGAGGGGCTAAGATTGAGGGCTTAACCCAAGGGAATATTATAATGCATTCCTAAAAAGTACTAAAGTTAGGAAAATAAACCAAGTTATCCTAAGTTCCTTTAAGGAGAGGAACAAACTCCAAGTGGAGAGGAGCATGCTCCTGGAGAGATAAGTGTCACCCATGACGCATGCAGATTTATGTGGGACGTTCCATCTTTGTTGGGGGTTCACAAACCATTCGGGCCACCTTCCTGAGGAGTTCTCTCTCACCATTGCAGCTCTCTCATGATTCTGCAGGCTGACCATTCTCACCATTTCACTCTCAACATTCTGACTAGTCTGGCCATTTAGTTTTCCACAAGTTTATCCTCAGCATGCTAGCCATCCCTTGTGCAGTTCATGCATGCACTGAAGAAGTATGCAACCAGAGTCATTTCCTCATTTGTGAACCTCTACAAATTGTTGAGTCATCAGAGCAAGGAAAATGGTGAGAATGGTCAGCCTGCAGAATCGTGAGAGAGTTGCAATGGTGAGAGCGAACTCCTTAGGAAGGGTCTCGAATGGTTCGTGAACCCCCGAAAAAGGTGGAATAGGAAAGCGATTTTCAGGTGCATCTGGTGCGTATACTGTATCAGAAAAGAAAGCAACTCTGGAATCGATCCATAGGGCTTGTAAAAGTTTAGTGGACCTGGTACGGTCTCGAGGACGCAACATGGGAGAATGAAGATGCTATGCAGGCATAGTACCCACATATTTTTGAATATTTTGAAAATCTTGCTGATATTATGTAAATGAGTTGTGTTAGCACTGAGAGTCACCCTCAGATTGCAAGATGATAAGCCCAATACCCATAAAAAAGGTTTGTAAATGTAAATTAATGATGAAAGGTCAAATGGACAAAACTCAAAATCAGAATGTTTTAACATAGAAAATTGGGCTAGCATGCATAAGAAAATGAGGTTTTGATTAACTTCAATCAATGGTTTAAGGATAAAGGTGAATAGAAGGAAGACTTAATGAGGAAGGTGGATAGGTTTTCTATAAGCATCAGGCCTTCAAGTAGCCAGGAGAATAAAATCTCAGTCACAATAACTTCTTGAACTTAAAGTTTAAAACACTGAAAAACATTCATAGCAACATTATAATCAAACATCCATTATAACACAATTGCAACATCTCATATGGATCATCCAATCATGAGAATTTCAAAGTAAGAAGAAACAAGATGATGAAAAGAAACAGACTTCTATTAACGAAAAATGTCTCAAGTCCCATACATAACCAGAGAACAACTCTGCTTAGTCAAAATATTACAAAAGGGGAGATATGCTCAACCATCCGACCCTCTCAAATCATTCATCAGATGTATTTATAATCAAGACAATGGCTGGTGTCTTCTCTTTTCTTTCATGTTCCTTCTCCTAGAAGGAAACTCGGGTAAATCTAGGATTGCAAGAAAAAATGTCCTCTGTGGTACTTCAGGCTGTCAAATTTCTGTCTCTTTGGACAAACCCTCCATGCTTCCATTTAAGAGGGGTAGTCGATAGTTCAACCACTAGTATTTTTTTTTATTAACTGATTTCTCCTTGGGATCAGGATGTGGAAAAACTGCCTTATGCGGTACTTCGGGCTGACAACTTTCTGTCTCCTCGGCCAGACCCTCCATGCTTCCATTTAAGGGGGTAACTGATTATTCTCTTTCCTCTAGTGATAGACTGGTTGCGGTCTTCTAACACTTTGCTTATCCTTGTGATGCTCCTTTGATGATTTGTCTTAATGCTCGGTTTATGTTGCCACGCATTGATCTTGGATTGGACCCAATATAAGTACGTGATTGCGAAAGCTTCCAAGGGCGGTTTGGGTCTACACCACTTTGGACCCCGCAATCCACCACCAACTGCCATGTACCTCTTTAGATATACTGTGGTTTCGATTGTGGGACCGCTCTAATATTTTAGCGTTCGAGCACTTTCTGTCCCCACAATGAAGTGTGGTCGTCGATCTGATGCAAATCCGTGATATGGGAAACCCTGCTATTTTAGCGCCCTCGCTAAAATTATCCATCTGCCAACTCCAAAATCCTTTAAATCATGCCTAGAGATGGATCCAATTTTGGCGCTTGAGAGATTTGCATGTTGAGCAGAAATACCTCTCGGAGGACGATCTCCCAAATCTGACGTGGTGGCATGACGTCACCATGTTGGCATTGTTGATGATTGCAACTATGTGAGACATTCTCCAACTTACAAACCCGTGAGATGTGGATCATTGCAACTATGTGAGTCTTTCTCCAGCTTACAAACCTGAGAGAAAACCCCTAAGAAGGGTACGTGGTTCCTACCTAAGACATAGGTGGAACGTAGAGATGGCCTCCTCCATTCAAAGAGTTGAGAATAACTCCAGATGATTATCCAATGGAAAATGCGATCTGTTGAGTTAGACGTGTTTGTGGCTGAGCACAAGGTGAACGTGTGAAATATCAAAGTACTGGTTGCATCGTCATGTGAACAGAAATGAATATAATGTATTAGCCTCCTCTTTGCAACAGAGTTGATGAGAAACTCCAGATGATTCTCCTATGTGAGGCAGTGGGAACGAAGATATGTAGAGTGGACGTGCCTGTGGGCGAGCATAGGTGAACGTGTGAAGATCTGGTTCTTTTGTGTAATGCACTGAGCCAGAGATATGGACATCCCTATGTATGTTCCCCTAGTGGATGAGCACTAGTGGGTGTATCAAATCCTTTTCTATATTGATTAAGAGTCAGACCTGCCTGTAACCCTAATTGTAATGTAAAGGGTACAGGTCGACCCTACCTTAATGTGACTAGTAACTAATGTAAAAGATAATTAATATGGTTAATATTAATTATATTATAAGATAAGTGAGGTGGGCCCTGTTGTGCCAACAAACACTTCTGTTGACAGGTTTAGGTTAGTATAAGTAAAGGTAAAATCCCCATTGAGGAAACATATCTTTCATGTGAGTTTGGAAATTTCAGCAAGTACACTTCTTTGGGAAAAGTGCACACCTCTCTTGGGTGCTAGAGTTCTAGGGTTTGAGCACCCTATTGTGTGCTAGGGTTTATGTTGGTGGTGAAGGTATTTCTCTTAAGGAATATAGCAAAGGATTTGGCTAGGTTTTCTTCCCTTGTTGAGAAGGGTTTCCTAGGATACTTCTTGTATTCTTGTGCATGGTGCTTCTTCTTTTGATCTTGGTTGCTGCAACATTTATGGTCATGGTTAAATGATACAAATAGAATGAAATTCATTCTTAACCTATATTATTGAAAAATCAACATGGTATCAGAGCATAGGTCTTGAAAGAACCCATTGCAAAAGCATCCACCAAGTCTCATACCACCTTTTGTATAATCGTACGACCCTTCTTGGGTTTCCAGAAAATTCTGTATGACCTTCCTTTCAGTGGTGATTCAACTCTTAATCCTTTGACACTGGGGATACTTTTGGCATGGAAGAGTATGACCTCTTCCAACGCATCTCCAAAATCTCTCAAAACGAAATTCTGAGAAATTTTGATTTTTGGCCCTAGGGTTTCTAGGGTGCTGAAATGTCCTGCAAAATATTAATTCTAGATTTATGAAGAAACGTTCTCCTGAATCAACAAGCATCTCCATGACACTATCAAATTGATTGTTGGCAATCATAATTCCAATATAATCCAAGGTTTCTAATTCAATCTAATTATTAGGTTTTCAAAATCAAGTTGGCGAGAATTTGAAGAAACCAATCAAATGAATAACATAGCATTAGTAGAAGATGGGCTTGATGGAGCAAGCAACTTCAACTCCTGGAAATCAAGGCTTCAAGTCACCCTTGAAGAATATGACCTCCTAGATGTGGTAACTAAAACCCTACCAGCCATAGCTACAGATATGGAGAAGAAGATAAGAAATGAAGAAGATGTCAAAGTAAGAAAATTAATCATCTACTTAGTAAGAGACCACCTCTTACCTCAGTTTGCCAACCTAAATACAACCTATGATATGCATGAAGATTTAAAAGGAATGTTTGAAAGTGACAACACCCTCAGAGATCTTACCCTAAAGAGCCAACTTCAAAGCACCAAGATGACGAAGGGTGACTCAGTTGCCATCTTCTTTATGAAGTTATCAGAAATTAAAGAACAACTAGAGACCATCGGGGAAATCACATCTGATAGAGAAATTGTCTTAACCACTCTCCATAATATTCCAAAATCGTGGGAGCCTTTCATTCAGAGTATCAGTGGAAGAGAAGCTCTACCAACCTTTGATTGTCTATGGATAGATTGTACTCAAGAAGAAATTAGACTTAGAAATATATGAGTGGAAGATTCCTCAGAAGAAAATCATGCTCTTGCATTTCATACAAAGAAGGGAGGAAAATTCAAAAAAATTTCAAGCAAACATTTAAAGGTGAAAAGTCTTCATCAAATCCAGGTTATCAAAGAAGAGATGTTTAATAAATTCTATGCTTTAGATGTGACAGTTATGGACACTATGCAAGAAACTGTCCAACCAGGAAGAAGGGAAGGAAATATGCTTCCACCCCTAACATTGATCCAGACCCACCTCACAAGAATGAAGAAAAGAGAGAGGAGAATTACTTCCTCTAAAAACTAAAGCATGCCTACAAACTACGTAAACCAATTGATTTCAAATGTTATAGTTGATTGCATTTTTTGAATAAATCCCTAGTATGGGAACTCTCAAAGACTTGGACCATTATCCCTAGTATGAGAGTCCAAACCATATTTATTTATTATTATATGAGACAATCATAGATGTTGTGCTTAAAAAGAAGAGATATCCATTCAAACAAACCCAGAGAATATCAGATGAAGATTGACAGTGAAACAATACCGTCTCCCCCTTCAACAGTTTAGAGGGAGACAAACATTATTCCAGTTGATCCAGGTTCTTCAGTTGATATGGTCAGAGATATTGTAGTAGGGAATAAAAGGCCTACCTAGACTCACTCTGCAAGAAGTAGAGAAAACATACAAGCCTCTCAAGGCACATCCCGAGAAAGTAAAAGAGATCTTCAAAGCTATCTTTAAGTTATGAGACACCTTATTGATGTTGAGCCTCCTTGACTTAGAGAAGTCATAGGAGAACAAGTATGGAAAGATGCCATAACAATAATAATACTAGAATATCTTAAAGAATGATGCATAAGATATTATTCAGAAACCAGAAAGAAAGTTTGTAGTAACTTCCAAGTTGATCTATAAGATCAAACATGCAGTTGATGGAAGTGTTTAGGAATACAAAACAAGATCCATAGCCAGAAGTTTCTCTCAAACATAGGGAGTTGTCTATGATGAGACACTTGATCCAGTAAACCCGTTACACTTCCATCCATACTACCATCCATGAGCTAGAAACTATATCACACAAATAAATTCTTGATGAGTTTTGAGTACAACTAGAGTATTATTGATCCAAACCTATATCATTTTAGTGTTGATGACAAAGGCCTAATTTTTTGGTAACTTATTAAAGAAGTCTTGTTGTTGGATACAAGTAATCCTTGACTTCTAAATTCGAGATGAAGAATATGAGTATGATGCACTACTTCTTGGGACAAGAAGTATGATAGAGGACCGATGAGATTTTCTTGAGTCAAGGAAAATATATAGTGAAAATATTAAAAAAAAAGTTCAGTATGACAAAATGCAAAATCCACCGTGATGGATTTAAAGAAGAAGATTGATGATGATTCAGACGAGACTGATCCACAATTGATTGGATCATTGATGTATTTAGTTAAAACTAGACTTGATTCATATCATGCAGTGAATGTTCTTGGTTATTTCATGAGTCAACCGAGACAGACTCACTAGACAACAACAAAACATGTTTTGAGAGATATATGAGGCACAATTGGATATGGCCTGAGATATGCCTCCAGTGTGAACTTGAGTTTGCAGGATATGCCGATTCAAATTGAGAAGAAAGTACAGTGGGCCTGAAGAGCACATCCGATGGATGTTCTACCATGAAATTTTCCATGATTTCCTGATGCAGCAGGAAACAAAACTCTGTGGCCTTGAGTGCACCAGAGACATAGTATATAACAATTAGTGTGCGAAGCAATGTGTCTTCACAAGCTTCTGACATATTTACTTGACCATGAAATAGATCCTATGATGATAACCAAGAGTCGTGTATAAATATCCTTGGGAACCCAATGTTTCCTGATGGATTGAAACATGATGAGATGAAATATTTTTTATATCAAAGATATGATGCAGAGGAAAAATCATACAGATATAGTACCTTCCTACACTTGAGAAGATTGCAGATATATTCACCAAACAAATTTGGTGAAGAATGCCTTCCTAAGTTGAGAGGGAGTATTGATGACTTCAACCAAGACAAAATTCAAAATACATCCACGTGAGACTTGACATGATGAAGAATGCCTCCCTAGCTGAGAGGGAGTGTTGATGATTGCAACTATGTGAGACATTCTCCAACTTACAAACCTATGATATGTGGATCATTGCAACTATGTGAGTTTTTCTCCATTTTACAAACCTGAGAGAAAGCCCCTAATAAGGGTACGTGGTTCCTACCTGAGACAGAGATGGAACGTAGAGATGACCTCCTCCATTCAAAGAGTTGATAAGAACTCCAGATGATTATCCAGTGGGAAAGATGATCTGTTGAGTTAGACGTGCTTGTGGCTGAGCACGAGGTGAACGTGTGAAATCCAAAAGTGTTGGGTGCATATTCATGTGAACATAAATGAAGATGATGTATTAGCCTCCTTTGTGCAACAGAGTTGACGAGAAACGCTAGATGATTCTCCTATGTGAGGCAGTGGGAATGAAGATCTGTAGAGTGGACGTGCCTATGGATGAGCACATGTGAACGTGTGAAGATATGGTTCTTCTATGTAATGCAACAAGCCAAAGATATGGACATCCCTATGGATGTGTCCCTAGTGGATGAGCACTAGTGAGTGTATCAAATCCTTTGCTATATTTATTAAGAGTCAGACCTTCCTGTAACCCTAATTGTAATGTAAAGGGTACAGGTTGGCCCTACCTTAATGTGACTGGTAACTAATGTAAAAGATAATTAATCTGGTTAATATTAATTATATTATAAGCTAAGTGAGTTCGGCCATGTTGTTCCAATAGACACTTTTGTTGACAGGTTTAGGTTAGTATAAGTAAAGGTAAAATCCCCATTGAGGAAACATATCTTTCATGTGAGTTTGGAAATTTCAGCAAGTACACTTCTTTGGAAAAAGTGCGCACCTCTCTTAGGCGCTAAATTTCTAGGGTTTGAAAACCCTCTTGTGTGCTAGGGTTTATCTTGGTGGTGAAGGTCTTTCTCTTGAGGAATATATCAAAGGATTTGGCTGGGTTTTCTTCCCCTCTTGAGAAGGGTTTCCCATGATACTTCTTGTGTTCTTGTTCATGGTGCTTCTTCTTGTGATCTTGGTTGCTGCAACATTTATGGTTATGGTTAAATGCTAAAAATGGAATGAAATTCATTCTTAACCTAGCTTATTGAAAAATCAACAGACATGTCATGGGAAGAAGGGTGACACACGTCACATGGAAATGGGCGAATGACACAACCTAATGAACTGGAATGAGTGCCACATGTAAGGGCCAGATGGAAACCACTTGTCTCCACATATGAGAGCCACCAATCCTGACGAATGAGCGCCAAGTGTCTTCGACACTTCAGGATTTGGGGCTCTGGTCGATATTCCTTTCTTACCGACTATAAAGATCAATGGTCCTTCTTGATTTGAGATCAATAGTCTACATTCACTTCGAGATTTCGGGCTTCAGGCCTTTTCAATTCATAGCTCTTACAATCCTCCAGAGTTTTGTATCTCCGAAGTGAGAGATATGCCTCCACGTGTCCTCTTGATTTGGACGGTTGAGATTCACTTCGAAAATTCTGGTAATTCTTTCTCCAGTACTTCGCTCTGCAAACATTTCAGAGTGCTAAGTCTCCGAAGTGAGAGATATGGCACCGCGTGTCCTCGTTGATGGATGGCTAAGATGAACTCTGGGCTTCAGGAGTCCTTCACTCACTCAACTTCTGCTTGCTTCCTCCCAGAGTACGAGATTTTCTGACACATGTACCTTTCTTGAAGATCAACGATCCTGGGGGATTGCAGGCTCACAACTTGCACACAAATTAATTTCCTTCCCGATCCCCACAATACGGAGGTGATCATTCATAGCGGGATCAATATGCACCACTGATCCATTGATCTAGCAATATCAATGATCCTGAGTGATTGCGGGCTCACAACTTGCATAAAATTTAATTTTCTTCCCAATCCTCACAATGCCTCCTCACCGTTGATCTCTCTCTAATGATATCTGACGATCGTGACTTATTCTTTGCTCGATATGACGACTGATATGAACTATACATGGGATCTACACCATTGAAAATCGAGCCTATCTGCTTGCTTGTATTTCAAGCTCGAAATGGACTGCTCTGAATGCTTCATTTTGCTCATGGTTTTTTTTTTCCTGTTCAAACAAAGGACTTGGTCGTCCTGCAAAAACTACATATGACCCATGACAACTTCATGTGATAACATTGGCTCCACAAGGAATGGCATGCTCCCTGTGAGATGTCAAGAACAAGAAACTTCATTGTCTTATCCTAGGGCTATGGGGTCACTTATTTAAACATAAATAAAAGAAAAAGTGATATTTACAATGAATGGAAATCCAATCATGGCTTAAGAAAAATATGTTTTTAGAAAGTGCCCATTAACAGGGCCACCAAAAACTTCGGAATCCTTCAAGTTCTACAATTTATAAGTGTTATTTGAAAATACCTTATAAATCTTGAACGGACCAATCCACAAGGCTTCGAATTTACCATGTTTGCCTTTGTCTTGCTTGGGTGCATCCCACTTGAGCACTAGATCTCCCAGCTGGAAATATTCTTTGCTTACCTTCTTGTCAAAAGCTTGCTTGATCTTTTGCTGATGGTCCTGTGATTCTCCAAGTAGTTTCTCCTTAGTTTGATGTACTTCTATCAACTGTGATATCCTCCTGACCATATCATCAGGTTCTCCTTGGTAGTCCTGGAGGAATTTTTCCACGAGAAAGGCAAGATGAGTAGGAAAGATAACCTCAACCCCATATACAAGATGAAAAGGGGAAACACCAAGTGACCTCTTTGTTGTAACTCTATCAGCCCATAAAACAAATTTTAACTTTGAGTACCATGCTTTCTTATTGTCTTCTAACAATTTCTTGTTGATCTTTATGAGGCTCTTGTTAGAGGACTCTGCCAAACCATTTCCTTGGGGGTAGTAAGGAGTAGAATGGACTAATGTAATCCCATACTGTCCACATAATTTGATCAATGGTTCAACTTTGAAGGAGACAACATTGTCAGTAACAATCCTTCTTGGACAATCAAATATTGACATGATATCCTCAATAAAACTAATGATTACCTTGTGGGAGGCAATCCTTGTAGGAATGGATTCTATCCACTTGGTAAATTAATCAGTGGAAGTCAAAATCCACCTATTCCAACCACTTGAAGCTGGATGGATTTCCCCAATGAATTCAAGACCCCACTGTTGAAAAGGTCTAGAAACCACCACATGCTTCAAAGACAAAGATTTGCATTGCTGCTTTCCAGAAAACTTTTGGCATTTGACACAAGCTCTAATCTTTGCACAAACATCAGTAAAAATGATAGGCTAGAAATACCTAGCTCTGAGGATATTATAGGCTGTGGTTCTCTGAAAATGATGGCCCCCACATAAGTTGTTATGAAAGTCAGTCATGGCCCTTTCATCTTCATGTGGATCTAAACATCTCAAAAGAACTTCTAGAGGATCTTTCCAATACAATATATGATCAATGAGACAATATTTGATTGATTTAAGATTCAAATCTCTCACCTTGTTCTTGTCCAAACCATCAGGAGGCTACAACTTCTGTAGAAAATATATGATGTCTTTATACCAAATGCATTCTGCCAAATTTGGACTGGCACGAGAGATTTTATCAACAAACTCAACCTATTGATTTTCTGAGTTTATGTTGATGAAATTTACCCCTAAATATTTGCAATTTGATTAAGTAAACAACCTGGCTAAACTTTGTCCCTTCACTAGTTTAGTGGGTTTCATTTCAAGGTGAAATTCCATAATTTTAGCAATCCATTTGCTCCTCTTCCCATCTATGTCAGGTTGGACAAGTATCTCTTTCACTGAGGCTGAAGGGACATATGCAAAAATCTTTGAATGCAGAACATATACTCTGAAATCCTTGAGGGATTTGACCAAATCATAAACCTTATTTTCCATGATATCATATCTCATTTTTGCATTCCTCAATGCTCTGTTGAAAAAAGAAATAGGCTGCTCTAACCCCTCTGTATTGTTTTGCAGCAAAACAACAACCAATGTGTAAAATGAGGTAAAGGAAAATATCAGAAAGTCCTTAGAATAGCCAGGGCTGATGAGCACATGTTCTTCAGTCAAGGCCTTTTTGATCTGATCAAATGATTTTCGAGCCTCAGTAGTCTAGTTCACCTCATTCCCTTTCCTAAGCATGGTTGTAATGCACTTCACTAATTCAACAAAGTTAGAGATGAACCTTCTTAGAAAATTGATTTTCCCCAAGAAAAACTTAACTTCTTTTTTGGATCTAGGAAAAGATAAGGTCTGGATGGCCTCTACCCTGCTTGGATCAATTATTACCCCTTCTGCTGATACAATGTGCCCCAATAACTTACCTTCCTTCATAGCAAACATAGACTTCTTAGGATTGAGAGAGAGACCAAACTTTCTGCACTTCAGGAAGACCTTTTTCAAATGATGATAATGCTCTTTATCAGATTTTAAGAACACTATAATGTCATCTAGATAAATGACTACAAACTTGTCCTTCTCCCCAATGAAGGCAATGTCCATTGCTCGCTAAAAGGTTGATCTTGCATTCATCAACCCAAAGAGAATTTTAGCATACATGAATGTGCCACAAGGAGTAGTAAATGTTATCTTCTCTCTATCTCCAGGAAAGACAGAGATATGATTGTACTCAGAAAATCCATCAATCATAGACATCTTAGATGAACCAGTGACTCTCTGCAAAATGTGCTCCATCTTTGGCAAGGGGTAATTATCTTTCTTGGAGCTTCTGTTCAAATTCTTGAAATCAACACATAGTCTAATTTCCCCATTTTTCTTCCTCACAGGGACCAAGTTGGCCACCCACTCAGAGTATCTCAAAGGAGTGATGATTTTGGCATCTAACAACTTCTTCACTTCTTTTTCCATAATAGACAACATCATGGGATTTATCTGTTTGAGTTTCTGCCTAAAAGGCTTGGTCTCCTCTTTCAAAGGGATCTTATGTTCAATGATGTTTGTGTCATATGTTCTTAAATATTCATATTTCCAGGAAAGAACATCAACAAACTCCTTTAAAATCTTAACATACTCAACCCTTTTCTCCTTTGACAAGTTGTTAGACAACTTAACATACTTTGGATCCTCCTCTGTACCTAAATTGCATTCAGTCACCTCAACATTTTCAGTTGAACCTTTAACCTTTACAACAAAATCATTTCTATCAAACAATCTCTCCAAGGGGATCAGTCCTTTTGGAATATGATTACTGGGCAACTGAACAATATGATGGTTAGCAATTTTATTTAGAAAAATATCAGCATGAGGGATTTTTTCAGTATCATGATCTTGATCAATATGTAAGGCAGATGATCCATATTATTTTCAGCACGAAATGAGATTGGAGATATAATAAAGAAATGAACAAAGATATTGCAGATATTCAATAATATGACATAAATATATCAGGGATGAAACCATAAACAAAGATATACAGTAATACACGATTTCTATTAATGAAATAAATGTACAGAGACTGTAAAATACAAAGTGAAAGACTCGATAGAATGGTGGCAGCTTATCTCTGAGAAGAGATGTGATGGCTACTCGCATTCGCAAGAAGATGATTA